>LR545904.1:11379-53643 GCA_900536305.3 Caenorhabditis sp. 40 LS-2015 | reverse complement strand
TTTTTGGGGGGGGGGGGGGGGGGGGTGATTCTTGGTCATTCGCTGCTATTAAATTTCGCAATATTTTTATAAAAATGGTGGAAAATCTTCGAAAGTTCCATTCAGTGCCCACGCTATTTTGAAGCTGAAGAGGCAGGGTTAATTATCTTTTGCATCTGTCCGACGTCACTTTTCTCTCAATACTGTGAGACACTTAATTTCTAATATTAGGTCACAATAGTTCATTACACAATCTGTAATCTGAGACAGCTGCCCGGAAGTGACCACAACATATAACCGATTGGTATGAGGGGCAGGTCGGCGTAATTAGTTACCGTAACACCTGTGGTAGGCGTCACCATTCTACAGTCTTGCCGCCTGCAATGATGGTTCCCTTTTTTCATATTGGCGGCTCTTTTCAACCCAGCAGAGGCAGCTAAGTAGTGGCGCAAGTTTAATTGTAGTGAACCCAGAAATTGTACGCGAAAATATCCACAGGATTCAAATTGGCCAGTGAAAGGCCGGAGGCTCTGGAAAAAAACGGTAGCCTTCAAACTTGCGGATGAAGGGTTGGAAGCACTGGACAATATCAGCAGGCTCTAGAATTCTGAGTGAAGGGTCCGAGGTTTTCAACAAGACGCCGCAGTTTTCGTAAACGAGAGGCGGGGGTGTCAACCGACTGGTTCTGAACTTCTCGCATCTCACAAGGAAATGCCACGATACATACCTCCCAGATTTTTTCGATTTTTTGAGAGTGAGTAGCACTTTGGTAGATTAAAACGATCCCAAAATACTGAGTGCCCGTTTTCAGGTTTATGGATTTTATTATATTTTTTCGAATTTTTTTGAAATTTTGGTAAGCTCACTTTGAGAGATTATATCTCAGTCAATTTTGAAGATATAAATTTGGTTTATAACTCAAACGAAAGCTCTTTGAATTTCACTTAAAAGTTTCAAGTGTATCATAGTTCCATCTCTGACAAGGAATCCGTTATGTCGCAAAATTCAGAAATTTCATTTACTCACAGAATCAAAAAATGCCAATTTTTGAATATCGGGTCTTGGAAGACTATGCTTATTCGATTGCATCTCTTGTATAATGCACATATACGTTTTCAAATATAGGTCGAGCCTTTGAGCTACGAGACTTATTTTGATTTTTTTGAGAATTTCCAACAAATTCCATGTACAAATTCCATGGTATACATGGATAAATCAACCCTTTTTGGTCGACATATCCCTATTCTCTTTTACACTATTACTTTGTTGTTTCGATTCTTAATTCATAAATCCTGCGTTGTTTGCACAACATCTGTGTGGTTAGGACTGACTTTTCAAAAATCTGAAAATTTCTGAAAAAAAAAATCTCCCAAAGTGAGCTTACCAAAATTTCAAAAAAATTCGAAAAAAAGTATTATAAAACCCGTAAACTTAAAAACGGGCACCTAGTATTTTTGGATCGTTCTAATCTACCAAAGTGCTACTCACTCCCAAAAATTCGAAAAAATCTGGGAGGTATGTCAGACTGTTTTGAACGTTGGTCGATACTAACAAGCAATGTATTTTTAGATGATTTTTGAGAATTCTATAAAAATTGGTTCATCGGTACAATTTGACGTGCTGAAAACCGTGAGCAAAAAATAGCTGCCCCAAGCCCACCTGGAGTTCTGAAATTCATCTGAAAGTGCCAGAAAATTTCCATCTCCTCTATCCGCCTTCCGAGCCCAAAAACCCCTCTTAATCGCGCCTCAATACCCCCTCCGGCGCCCTACTTTTCGATGGCAATGTGGTTCAGTGTTACGAAGTCAGGAGTCTATGACGCAGGTAAAGAGTTCGGACCTGATGTGGTCGTTTTCTTTTTTTGTGTTTTTTGAAGACGTTCTAGAAAATTCTTAGAAATTGAATTTGCTCTGAAAGAAGCCCATGGCACGTCCAAAATGACAAAAAGAGCCGCTCAAAAGACAAAAGGAAGAAAATTTCACAGGTAAAGTAAGGAATTTTGGCGTCAGTTTGACCAGACTTTTTTGAACTTTTTTAGCTCTTTTTGACACACTTTGAACGTGCCATTCGCCTACCGGAAGCTCCAGAGTTTGAAAAAAACACAAAAAAAAAATGAAGATGACCTTATCGTGTCCGAACTCTCGACCCGTGACCTAGACTCCTGACTTCTGACCACTGAACCACACTGCCATCAAAAACTAGGGCGCCGGAGGGAGTAGAGGAGAGGGGGGATTGAGAGGGGATTTTGGGGTGGGAAGGCGGATGGAGGAGATGTAATATTGATGACACTTTCAGACAAATTTCAGAACTCCAGGTGGGTTTGGGCAGCTGATGTGTTGCTCACGGTTTTCAGCACTTCAGAATGTACCGATGGACCAATTTTCCTAGAATTCTCAAAGATCATCTAAAAACACATTGCTTGTAAGACAAAGCAACTGGAAAGTTCGTTTTGAAGTGGAGAAGTTTCATTACAACGCGCGGAATGTGTTTCATGTTCGTTTATTATATTATTTTTACCATTTATAACATGTGTTTCAATTTTTTAAAGATGGTTGTCTCGCTCGGAAAACTGCCAGAAAAGCTTGCTAATTGTACTACAAATTATTTTTCTGCTGATAGAAAATGATTCTTCAAACTCCAAGGATGAAACACATTCTCCAAGGTTTGCATGGTGAATCGCATGTGAACGATGAGTTGGCCAGCAACAAGGTATGACGGAAACTAACAAGAGTGATGCCGCCACTGGATCATGTATACATAGAATCAACGAAATCGGTGCTATCAAAAGTTGGAGCTAAAGGTGCGGCCCTGGTTTGAGTGAAGGCTGGGGAAAAACGATTGGATGCTTGAGCGGGACAGATCTCCGCAGATTCCTCCTCAATGGTGCCTTCTCCCGTTGTCTCCGGATCTTCGATGCCGCGGAGTTGTCGTTTTTAATACCTATGAACTGTGCTGTCTAAATGTATTTATCTTCTAAAAAAATGAGACGACGTCGTTGTCAGAAATTCTTTTCAAATTTACGCGGACACCTGAGTAGCTCCGAAAATCTGAGTGTTCAACACACTCAGACTATGCATCTTGTTGTACCTGATAGTTTCAATAAACTTTTTCGAAATATTTTGATGTTTGAACAGTTTATGGAGGTTTTACAAAAAAAAAAGTTAATTTATGTGACTCTGCACTAGTGCAAGACACAAAACTCTAAAACATGAACAGTGAAAAACATGATTGATTTCAGGAGCGGGAAGTCTACATAGAAGTCTTCCGCATCTTCGACCCCTCATCGAGATACCAAGCAACTCAACCGGAAGAGGTTGAGCTCACAGGAGCACCAAACATCTGTTCCTCATTTTCCGACGAGCAACGTATCCGGTTCCGCGCGATGAACGAGGTTTGGAATCGACGTCGTTATCAGGTCAACCGAAGCGATCATCCGGCGCCATCAGAATCCGCGGAGATTGACACTGTGAAAGGACACTACGCCCTCTATCAAGTTGTGTTCAGCGATAGAGATTTTTTCAAGGCCGTCTCGGTTTTTCCAAGAATGCCCAAAGACGTTATTCTCAACAATTATTCTCGAATCATCGGATCAAATCTTCTCGCGCTCGATACAGTTCAACTCGGTGATGTGCTTATTGTGAAAGAACTCCGGCAACAGAAAACCGACAAGGCGATCGCTCAATTCAAGATTCTCAAGAGAAACGCACCCGAGCGAAACTGTCGTATAACGACTCTCAAGTGTAATCGAGCAGTGCAGATTGGTACCGGAAATCTTGTGTATTTTCCCTACTCGGAAATCCACAAAGAAGTTGCCCATCTTGAGCCAAAATCTTTCCGTGACTTTGCCCTGACCACTCTGGCCGATCTGAGCTCGCCTCTGACTCTTAACAACTCTCCACCTCTTCGACTAGCTCATCGAGTCGTCGGCGCTCGAGAACGTTCTGACAAAACGTTTTACGACTACCGTTACAACACATACGTCTATTCTCGAGCCGTTGTGAATCACATCATGATTTTGGGATCCTCGTTGCTGCACGCAGCTTATTTCGGCGTCTATGATCTGAACAAGTACAAGGTCGACAAAATTCTGCCTGCCAGAGATATGCTTGCCATCAAAGTGAGGAGCTTGAACCGGAAGCTCTGGGTTGAAGGCGTCTACTTCAGCATTGGCGATAACTGCACTGCGCAAGTTCTTCATGTCGATTTCGACACTCGGGATACTCGAATCCTCTCCACAATCTACGCGAAAGTGACACAAGGAATGGGGAATTTCCAGCCTGGTTATACTACCATTCATCAAGTTGGAGTTTTCGAGTACCCTATCTTGAAGTCCGGATGGTATGAAGAGTTGGACAGTATTTCGAACGGGAGACAAGTAATCATCGCTCTCTTCAAAGGTTTCAAAGGGTTGGATGATGAGCCCAAAGTCGTTTTACCAATTGAGGATATCCAAGTTCTATCAGGGAGTAAATTGGATTCAAAAAGCAATGATCTTAAAGAAGAGCAACTGAAGGAACATGACACTCGTGCCGAATCATCATCTAATGCAACTTCTGCGAATGAATTTGAGCTCGATGAACCGCAACGGGTGTACGTAAAACGTCTACTTGACGAACATGATGTCACTATTGGATGTTTCCCAATTTCGTCAGGAAAATCATCCACCATCGCTATTGCTGCATATAAGTTGGCTTCTCAAGAGCCGGAGTCATTGAACTTGGTTCTAGTTCCAAACACTCAATCTTCAGAAGTTATGGCGGACATCTTCATCAAGCTTGGTTTGAACTCTGATTCACATGTGAAAGTTTTGCGACTGGGATGGCAGAATCAGAAGTCCTCGCCTTTGAACTTCGATTTGAGAGAGGTTCTGAAGAAGATTGTATCTGGAGAATACCTCGTTCAAGACCCAGCCACTCTTCAGAAAGCCAGGGAGACCCTACGAAGCTCATCAGTGCAACAATCGGAAGTGCTGTACTGGCTGGGCGTCTATTTCACCATCGCTGCTCCGCAAATCGTCATTCTGGACGGTTTTACTTTTTGGCACGTTTTGAAAGTGCTCAAAAACGTGAAAACGATTCAGTTTGATGATGCGGACCGAATCCCGCAAGTGGAGTTTATGCAAATCCTGAGCAATTTCCAGGATTGCATTTATGGAGTCATGGGAGACCCATCCAAACGACCACCAGTGTTCCCTACATTCAAGAAGGATCACGAGGTGGTCGTAACTGGTCAGCTTATGAAAGATGCCGAAAAGTGCGGGGTGTTCCCAATTGTGAAATCCCGGAACATTTACAATGTTCATCCAGTTCTTCTGAACGTTCTGAGCTCCCTTTTCAATTTGACTCCATCTATGGCCGAAGAGGAACTTGCCAACAAGTACAAGATGGAGTCAAGAAAAGTGCCCGTCCACATAGTGCGCACATGGGCAACAACACCTCAACGGGCATGGCAAGTTGCAAATATTGTAGACCAGTTGATAAGCAGTGGAAATGCACCAGAAGATATTGGGATTTTATGCTTCGCTTTTGGACAAGTCGGGGAGCTCGAGAAGTTAAACCCTCCCATTCACCCCAGCGTGACTGTCGGTGTCCAGGATCACTTCCGCGGCGTTCAAAAGAAGAACATGATACTTTGGACCAATTTCATGAACATTCAATACTGCGATGAAGACATCATTCATATGATGACGAGAGGAAGCCATCACACTACACTTTTGGAATACACTGCAGGATCGTTTCTACGCCTCTTCCAGGCCCTTAAAAGACACGGCGCTATAGTCACGTGAGTTTCAATTACAATTTTGTTCAATAATTCTTGTTTCGCCACTTTAGATTCTAGTTATCACAAAAATAGGTAGATTCCACTTTTGCTTGTTAGAGGTCCTAATCCTAGTTTTAGGCGACTGTAAGAATATTTCTATGAGAATATACTTTTTTTTTGCTTTCAGGGATCTCGAAAGTGATGAATAAATGCAGGGCCCCAGTCCGTCTTCTCTCTGCAGTACTTTTGCGTGAGTTTTGCAGAAGACAAACAATGCATTATTATAGAACACTACAAGTTCAATTCGAATATGTATTTTCTGTTTCAGGAGTTTTCAATATCCAATGACTCTCAACAACTTCCTATATTATTTGCTCTTCTTCTCATCCATCTGTTCATACTTTTCACAATGGTTTTCACAATGGTGCCAAATTCGAGTATATTCGGTTCTCAATATTTGGTAAGGGCATTCATGAAAACCTCTTGAACTGTTTCTCCAAATTGGCACATATATATATGGTTTTCGATATTGAGCAATGTCATCTCGGAGCAAATATCTTGACTTTCAAAATTTCGAAAACTCAAATATTGATCTTTATGTGTGTCAGTTTCGAGAAAGCGCTCAGAATTTTTTCAAAACTGACCAACTTGAGCACATTTAAAAGATGTATTTTTCAGGCTTCCACCTTGAGTTCAACGTTACAACATCCCGCTCTTCGGCTTTGTTCAACAATCCGACTTTCGATTTTCAATTCATCGCTCTTCTACTCCTTCATCTACTTGCCTACTCCAATGATTAAGGTTGGTTTGAATATCAGCTTTCTTTTTTCGTCGGTTAAAATTTTACTGTTATATTTAATTACTGATACAAAACAAGTAATTGAAGTTCTCGACAGTCTAACATTATCATAATTACGATCTACTCTTTTCAGATTTCTTCTGCGTTTCTTCTCACGGTTCATTTCCACAATCGGGCATCTCAACTCCATTTCATCCCCAAACGCTCTTTCTAGAAAATGCTGTTCCGAAATTCTCATAACTTTTAAACATTCTTCCCACCACCTCTTTTCTTGTCTGTTTCTTTTCATCAACTCGGATTTACAAAGTATAATATTTAAGTATATTTCTTTAGTTTCTCTCTTCATGTGCTTTTGTTACACTTGTTGTCTATCCTCATCTTGTAAATTTCAATTGAAAATTCCCAAACTCAACATATTTTTTTTCGCCTAATTTTCAGTTTTCTCACTAATATCTTTTTTTCATGTGACACACCTGCTTCATCAATTTCTTGTTTGAACTCGTCTTTCTTTTTCATTTAACATGAAACCATCTTCCCATCGATTCTCTCTATTTCAACCGAACATTTTTGCTTAAATAAATGAGTGGGCCTCGGTCAATCTTGAAGTTGTATTGCCAATCATTGCCACTGTTGATTCCTCTTTACTTCTGAAAATCATACTCTTTTAATCTCTCTTATCACACTCTCAATAGAATTATGGGTTGGTTTCAAATAAGTTGATTTACAGCGTGAGAGAATGCAAGACAGTGTGTGTTTCGCAAAGATCAAGTGAGAAGAGCGGATTGCTGGAGCTCAGGTAATAGCTCGTACCGACACGAGAAATCCATAAAGACGGTCACATCGAAGCCACTCAGAGGAGCAATCAAGTCGTACCATCATCGTGAAAGAAAAGTCGCAGTCCGCGAGATTTTTCCTTATTAAAAGTCTATGGTGGTCTCCGACGTCGTTCATTCTTTCGATCTAACGGCGTCGGATTAAAAGCCGCCGAATCGAAAATCGTTTGCGCATCGTCCTGATTTACCAAAAAGCATCTGAATCCATTCTTTGAGGATGCCCTATGCAACGTCAAGCGTGTCACTATACCTCAAAAGGCATATTTCTTTTATATCTTCCAAAAACATGAGAATGACTCAGACTATGAAATTGAAAATATTTTTTCGAAAAAAATGTAAGTTCATTACTTTTCCCATCTTTCATCACGCATCGAATAATTTCAAAAAATTATGTTTACCTTCTTGGCAACTATGATGGACTTTGTTCTTTTCCGGTTGAGTGAGTGTAGTTAGGTGTTTCTCAATTCAAAGCGAGAGACGATTAGTCATCATACATAAGATGAACTTTAGAGATGGGGAGAGGGACTTCGAAAAAGAGCATGAGTGACCTCTATCCAATGAAAACGAGCTGGTTTCTCGAAAAACCGAACATCGGAAGTAGGGATGTGTGAAGTTCGGAATAACGGAATCGACAGGTGACAAGACAGGTGGCGTGGAATTCATAGGAAATGGGTACCTATGACGACGGGACATGAGCAATGTAAAACTATATATTTAGTCAGCGTAGTTGGATGTTGCAGAAAACGAGAAATTCGGAATATCTATCGAAGCCATTGGCTTACTAGCTGTGACCTGGAAGTTAACCTGAACTGCCCTCAATATATTGTATCGCATAGTTTCTAAACACAAACGAACACCAAAACTCACTTAAAAAACACCAAAATACGCTACCGAAAATACACCAAAATACGCTACCAAAAAATACACCCAAAATACACTACCAAAAAATGCACGAAAATACACTACCAAAAATAACACCCAAAATACACTTTAAAAACGCCAAAATACACCCAAAATACACAACCGAGAAGTACACCCAAAATACACTTGAAAAACGCCAAAATACACTACCGTAAAATACACCCTAAATACACTAAAAAACGCCAAAATACACTTAAAAAACGCCAAAATACACTACCAAAAAATACACCCAAAAAACGCTAAAAAACGCCAAAATACACTAAAAAAACGCCAAAGGAGGTTTTGAAGCCGTGGGACAGCGTTCAGTCTTTGGAAAAGGTATAGTGTTGCTTTTCAAAGAGGATAGCGACCCAGGAAGAACTTTTCAAACCCAAACTTTTGTTAATCTCTGAACTGATCTTCATGATTTTATCAATGAAGATCTACTGAACTTCACCTTCAGCTGTCAACCCTGCTAGGAGCATAACCGATTACCGAAACATTTCACTTTTTATCAGAGTATGTTCTAGAGATATCGGTAAATCATGCAACTTCAGTTTCCGAGCGTTTTGATCTTCTGGAAACGGTTCAATAAGGAAAGTTCTCACGTCGGTCCGTATGATTTCGGATAGGCGGCGCATCTAGGCCCTGGCCATAACGAAGTGTCGTCAAGAAGCTCGCATAGGAAACGTAAAAGGGGAAGTCATAACATATTTGTATTTGTGGCCTCTTACATAACTCTTCTAGAAAGTTTGAAAAGTTTTTGAAAATTGGCCAAATTGGTCCTGGCGTGCTGCCAAGAGCTCGCGTCAAAAAAATTACACACTTTTCAGCACCCTGTAAATCTTTTCTTCACACTAACCTCCGTCTCTGGAACAAAGTGTTAAAAATAGTCTCACTGAAATCAAGTCCAACGGCGTTTGCCGCGCGCGTAGGCGCCATTCCTCACGACTCCCTCCTCTCCCTAACTTGACCAACCTGCCTCTTATCGGTCTAATCGGTAATTTCTTTTTTTATTGTCTCACCATTCTTTTTCCCCGCCTATTACCTTCTGTACAATATTATATTTTCAGTGAGCAATAAATACATTATTATTATTATTATAAGATTAATTTTGGGAGTGTACTTAGAATCAACAAACGGAAAAGTTCTCAAACTGAACACTGTTTTGAAACAAGTTATTTTGAAATTTACTGTTGCAAATAATGCGGTATCAAATTAGCTAATTACGAAATATAAATGTTCTTGTTTGTTCAATGTGCAGAAGTTCTGAATAAGTTGCTTTCAGAATTTTATTGTCTTGAGACTTGTTTTTGTTTTTTTCTTTTTCTCAAGCAATTAGGCAACGTCGAGTTCTTTCTCGAGTCTTTCTTGTATCACTATGTTCCGGTCTCTGGATCTTCTTCTATAATAGATTTCCAGCGAGTATGTGTTTGTCCTTTTTTCTCAGGCGAAAAAACTCTCGAAAAAGGCGGAGCAGACTTTTTTTTCTATGTTTTCTTTGCGTACAACAGACGTCGTTTTTTGTCCTTGCTTTATTCTCATTCATTCAACTACCTCTTGCTTCACCTGCTCCTCGAAAAGCGACCACTCGTCGATCTCCAAGCCACCGTATCCCAAGTTCTAAGCGTGCTCTACCTCCCCACCCGTTCCTCAATTTTCGAAGCTCAATTGGAAATGATTGATGCTAACACCATCTTCACCTACATCCAAATCATCTATGGCTCCATCACGTTATTCTTCGTGGCTGTTTCGGGCATTCTCCCCTCGATCTATTCGAAGAGGAGTGAGCTTGGTCACCCTTTCTATCGATTGATTCAGTTCGACGCCTTCATCGTGAGTTTTTCAAACATTTTGCCGGGCCAGATGATATGGTAGTCTTTGTTATTATGTAATAGATTGGTTCCAGCTATGCGTTCTGACTATGTACATCTGTTTCAGGAAATTTTAATAGAAGTCTAACATATACTACCGTTCCTCTAGATGTTCTAACACTTCTCTGCTAGAACTCGATAAGATTCACAGGGTTTCCGAGATGTGAATCTATCAAAATTTTCTTTGCTCTAATCATGATTTGATCTTATTAGGGAATGCTGTAAATACGATGATGTACGATGATGTCTATTAGAGACAAGTTGAACTAGGCTTTTCCGTTACTTGGTTCTACCAGAGTTGCTACGCGCCGCTGACGTGCTCACGTTCAATTACGAGAAGTCGCAGCTTCTTATCCGCCAATGTGCCCCTCGAGTTGTCCGTGGTGGATCAGTTGGTTACGCGCCGGTCTACCATGCGCAGGTCAAGGGTTTGATTTTGGACGCGAGCAATTTTTTTTAACTTCCTTTGTGGAAAACAAAAGCGGACATTGTGACCAAGTCACGGAAGGACAAACCTTTAGCGGATTATATATAAGAAAGAACTTGCAAGTGAGGTTCTCCTTCCGCTACCCGCCTCTCGCCAACCAAAAAGTACGATTCCACTCATTTTGGGCGGATACCATTAATATATTAGGTCCTAAATGTATTGTAAAAATTTCCGAAACTGCTAATGGTCATCAGAAGTCAAGCCATGCACGCGTTTTCTACGCTTCCAGGTGGGCGTTTCATCCTTCCGTTCGATACTTTTTCGTAGCCTCTCGTACTCATAACTCATTTCCCAACTACTATGTTGGGAATATGTTCGGAGATATCCTCATGCTTTGGTCCAATGTAACAGGTGTATGCGCTATGGCCCAGTTTTTCACCTCTTCCATCTGATCTTCGTGAAGTGGGGTGAAGATTTCCTTTGAACATCACTGTCCATATGCGAAAAATCGGCTCAGAAGCATATCTTACTCTCTTCTCGTCTAGCCGTCTGACTCTGACTAGCTTGACTTTGCCTGGTACCAGGTGGCACCCATTATTTGTTTACACCTAAACTATGTCTACAAAATAATTACGAATCGTGAGAACAAGTAGAGCATGAACCGTGAGAATGTCTGTGGTACATGTTTCGGACACTGCTCTGTTGGATTTGAGTGAGCTACAAATAGCATTAATCAGTGAAAACCGCAAGAAGAGTTAGAAAATTGTATATGGCTTTCAAGAGGTGATGAGCGGTCACGGGTGGTTCTGTGGCAGGGATGTGCTAAACGGAATTCGGAGTTCCGGAGATTTCAAAACTTGAATAGTCTAAATTTCGGAACGTTCCGAAATTCCGAAAAGTCTATTAAAAAACCATGTACGTTGTAATCTCGAGTCTCGAAATCTCGAACATTTGTGTGATAGTCTGCGATTCACGTATCAACTTCCTCATCATTTTTCATGCTGATCTTCTAACATCCACACCTGCGCTTCCGATTATTCATAACTTGTTCTTCTTCTTTCTGCTCTAATTGTTGGTTCTGGGTGGATGAGATACGTTATGTGTGCTCTCAAATTTTGATGAGTCGATGAATTATTTTCGATACTGATGTTGTTCCGGATAGATCACATCGAAATATGATCTATGACCTTTTTGTGGCAGGTGTGGGCCTCTCAAAAGCTACGGTGGAATGTACACATTTCCAATGAAACAATTAATTCAACCGTGAGAAACAAATGAGTCGTGAACCGTGAGAACGTTTTGGATATGCACCCGTGCTAGTGAACAACGTGAGATTATCTTCAAGCGAACGAAAGGGCTATGCTTCTGATACAGTAAGATCTGGCAGATTGAGCAGAAGTAACAAAATTAACCAACTTTTTTGCAAGTAGGATCCAACTTTCTTCACCTGACAAAGTTGATAAACAAGAAGGGCAAACAATTTGCTCTGACCTCGAATGAACTGAAATAAAAACAGGGGCACTAGAACTTCACAAATAGAATGGAATCTTGTGAATTAAGAACCCCAATCTCCGATGATTATTCAATTAACAAGTCGAGGAAGATACATGTAGTTCTTGTCATACTTGTCGAATCGCAGCGTCCAATTATTTTATGACACTCACTTCTTTTGTAGTCAGAAAAAAAACAAATGCAGTAAGCCTGGTCTTTTTTATTAACAACGAATACCAAATTGTTCTTTTGGCCCTTTGCCAATATATTTACAGGTGCACTTTGTCTACGAGACAAATTATGAGATCGTGAGAAAAAGTCTCCGGAGCGTGGGAGTGTCTAGGATATTCATAGCCTTGTATTTAGAAATTTTCGGCGAGCTTGTATTAGTGATCTTCTGAGTAACGGGGGTCAAAAACTAGCTTAATATTTGGTGACTTCACGGTTTGGAGAAACAAAAGATGGAAAGCATTTTTTAAAATCATTATTTTGAATCATTGAAGATGTATAAACTTTGTATGTGAACTGAGACTGAAGTCATTAGAGACAGGTGCTCATTATGTTTGTGGATATTTTATACCAGTCGGTTTTCGCCCCGCTGTCGCGGGGCTCCACCTGGCTTCCACTTGCGCAGTGATAATTCTTAGCGGACTATTGAAGCGGACTAATTAAATCAGAGCAAACACGGTTGTGAAGCTTGCGGCTCCTTTTTCAGTACCGTCGGTCCTTCTCCTGTGGATCTGGAGCCTGCTGTTCATCTTTTGGGGCTTTCGACCCTTCTTCCGGAGTCTCGTAGCATGCGGATTCTCAGGCAGTGCCTTCGACATTTTATTATGAGTTTTGAAGCCTTAGGCTTCTCATTCAGGATCTTTGACCCTTCTTCGGAAATAGCCTGCGGCCTCTCTTTCTTGGTCTTCGGCGTTTCAACAGTATTTTCGGAGCTCGCAGCTCCCCTTTTAGTGCTTTCGGCTCTTTTTTTGTTGATCTGGAGCCTAAGGCTCCTCTTTCAGGACCGTCAGTCCTTCTCTTGTTTTATATGGTTGCGTGATCATAATTAATACGACATTATACATTCAGAATATCATCACCTATCTAAACTCATGGATCGTTGTGCGCACCGATGGTTCAGTCTTCTCGTTTGGAATGGATCTTCTGGTTTTCATTCACACTCACTGCCCAAGTCTCCTCACCCACTTACGAATTTTGGCGGGAGCGTGAGTTTGCTTAGATTTGTGACTCTCAATGAATTGAGTTTTTTCAGATGTTTCTTGATTCAAAATTTCAATGCACTCGCCCTCACGTTTTATAGATGGTCAGTGATGAACTATCCTGGTGCCGAGGAGGTAGTTTCCGTGTAATGATTTTATTTTTAAAATGAATCACATTTCAGAAATGGCGAAAATGGTGGTTGCTCGTTCCGGGAATCTCGGTCGTACTGTGGATGCTATCGTACTGTTATTGGATCATAACAGGAACCACAACTGCAACAGTGGAAATCAGAAATGGAGCTTTGTTCAAAATCTCAAACCCGGTAAATAAAAAAGTGATATGAGTTTCACGAGTTTTATTTCAGGGAGCTGTACTGTTCCACACCCAAGTCTACATGGGCTACGGAGTAATCACCCTCTTTGCAAACATTGTGATGGGCATACATATGGTTTACAAGATCGACAACAAGGTGAAAAAAGCGATATCGACTCAATTGAAAAATGAGCAGATCAAAATCCGGTGGAGATTAGTGGGAACTCTCCTTTTTACCTCGTTTGTCATGATGGGCAATCTTTTCACCCTCGTAAGTGGTAAGATCATAAATCCAATCCTAAACGGATCAATTTTCAGACCTTCACCCTCTACATCATCTATACCGGCATCTCTCCAAGTTTGATGACGATCAGAGACCGAGTACTGCCTGTTACTTCGGATATGGTGAGTCATAGTGATACTATTTGTGAAAAGAGAACTTTGGAGGCATTCAATCTGAGAATACAACACGTTGATATTTCTAGGTGTCGTTGTCTCTCCCGGTCTACCTTCGTGTGTTCGATACCAATGTCCAGAATATCTCGAAAAAGAAGTTCAATTGTTTGAGGAAAGGCAAAATTGGAGTTTCGATGGCCACGAACTCGGAAAGCATCCCGGAATCTGTTTTTGTAGTCATGATACAAAATCTCAGACATTGAATTGCTTTTTCTCTTGTTGTAAACCGGTGGATTGTTTCCAGATTTTTTGAGTAAAAGTGTTTTCACAGTACGTCGAACGCTAATAATTTGAGATTTGTTAAGTAGTTTTTCACTAACCTGTTTTTTTCTGATTTTTTTTTTCAGTTTTTCCATTGTGACCGAGCTTACTTAGTCAGTTGTTTCTTTCAATTTTCTGTTTTCACAAGTAACCTTTCTACATTATTATTATTGAGCTATCTCAACTACATTTCGTCGAATGCCTCTACAATGGTCTAATTCATCTTTATTTACTTCAACTCAATGTTTTTTCTCGCTCTTCGAACCAAATTCACACTCTGTTATTTCTTTCTCCTCCCCCCCCCCCCTTTTTTTCAATGTTTTTGCTATCAAACCCATCTACGTTTCACCTTTCCAACTCAATTTCCTTTTTTTCCAAATTAATCACATGCGGTCTGACTCCTTTACAGTTTACTAGTTTGCCCAACTTGATCAAAATTTTTAGCACCTCATAGTAAATTCTATTTTTGTGGTTGTCACCAACTCCGCACCTCGTTCAATAAAAATACGTCATCAGATATAGTGTTTTTCGACTCTGGTCAAATAATGTGTGCTCGATAGGAAATGGTAGGTAATATTTTCTACGAGAAATTCAGTTGGCCATCTTTCACCGTTCTTTTAATATTCTATCGCGGCATAATAAAATGCATAAAAATGCATGGTCGGAGGAGCGAAACATGAATAGTTTGTTTTCTTCTTCTTTTTTGCGCTTTTCTTCTTTTTGCTCACGTATTTTTCCATTTTTCAGTGAAAATGAGGGCGATTCTGGTTCCACTGTTCACTTTCGCAATCCTTTTTTCGATATGGTGTCTGATCGATAGTAGATTCTCGGAATGGTTTTGGAGCAAAGAGTCATTGCGATTTGAAGGTGACGAATACTGGGAAACTTGGGAGAGAGAGTTTTGCGACGATCCAAAAAAAGACAAATCATGGACTTTTGGAGGTGACACTGATCCAGTTTCCAATTATGGAAAAGTTCTATTTCAGACGCTTCATGTTTCGTTTACAACAATGGATTTGAATTGATACATGTTGAGGTGATGTCCTGGGAACCGGCGGTAGTCATTTACAGAGATCTTCTGAATACGAGACAGATCGAGAATTATTTGAAACTGATCAAGAAGAAGAAGTTTACTGAACAGGTTAGTTTTGAAATTGTTCAGCAACAACCACAAATATGTTTCTAAAACAAGAAAAATGTTTTCACTCTGCCTGCTCTACTGTTGCCAAGTAACGCATCGGGGTACATACTAAAGCTGCACAGGTGTTCAGGATAAGCTTAGGATTAACCTGTTTAGGATTAAGCTTCCTTTTTTCTCAAAACCTTTGCGAAAATTGAGGAAAATGACATGGAGCGCGTCCAATGACATCTGTGCAGCTGGGAAACTTTAAAGCAACTTACGTTTAGAAAGAGATCACCTTGTGTCGTTTTGACGCCTGCATGGATAATTTTGTTTTTAGAGAGTCGTTGACGGAAATGGAACAGCATTCATCTCCACCGTCCGTCAAGCCAACGGAACTTACACCCCATTCTCCAAACACCTTGAGGCTCAATCTCTGTTTGATTCCGCTTCTCGAGTGCTCCCGGATATCAACTTGTTGAACTCCGAGGACATGCTTGTGAGTGCTCATTCAATCAACTTTGACCTTTGAGAGTTTCTAGGCACTCTCATACGAAAAAGGTGGACATTATGCCGTTCACTACGATTTTCTGGACCCGCAAGATCAAGATGAAAGCGAAAACATGGGACACCGACTCGCCACCTTCATAATGGTTCTGAAATCCGCCGATTCTGGAGGTGGTACTTTCTTTCCCTCAGTTGGTACTGTAGCGAGAGCAAGATCCGGAGACGCCATTTTCTGGTTTAACTCGCAGAGGAATGGCTCAAGAGTGAGTGTTGATTGAGGGAAGAATAACCGTATGGGCAGTTTTAAGGAAGACGATATGGATCACGGCGGCTGTCCAGTGAACTCTGGTCAGAAAGTGATCTCGACAATTTGGATTGGTTCTGTTGGGCAGCCCATACTGGAAAAGTACAAGAGCACCGTAGGCTCGTTCAATGCAGAGATGCTATTGCCGCAACATCTGAGAGTAAACAAACTCTCCTGATTGATTGTCATTGTTTTTGTGTAATTGAAGAGGTTTTTTGGTTTCATTTTTTCTGTCGCAAAAATCAAAACTTTAAAAAAGCGAACATATGTATATAGACACAGACTTCCTCTTATTTTAACTTCTGATCCTAAACGCTGATGAGTATCTGCTGGATTGGATTTCCGAGAAAGTTTTCAAAGTTTCGAAGTAAATGAGTCACGAAAAAAGTTAAAATAATGGAAAGCTTTAGAATTCCTATTTCTAGCACATGCTCATACGCACTGAAGAAAACCAAATCAAAAGCGCCGTTGATATCACTTTTCATTCTTACGTTTCTTGACCCACTAAAGTATTCAAAAATGTAAATGTCAAAATAGAGAAAAAAATGAATCAGAAAATGAAAAGTGACGTCACATATCATCCGTTGACAGCCTCATCCTCGGTATCTGACGCCATGTTCCAATTGACATCGGAATCATTTTCTTGATGTTCTCTCTGGGTCTGATTCTGGTTCACAAGAGTTTCCTCATGACGGGGAACTCGGCATAAAAATTCCTCTCCAAAGAAGTAAGCACCTTGAGTTCCAAACACGACAAAAGTATTTGACGCATTCAGATGGTCTGGAAAGGCCGGCATGGATGACGGGGTTTGAGACTGCAGACGACGAAGGTGTCCGATTATTTGACGATCATTAAGGTGAAAGACACTGAAAATAGTGTTCAGACCATCCCATCCGGCACTCATAACGAGTTGAGCATTTGATTGAATCTTCTCCACTAGAGAGTTGTCTCCAAGTACACTCATTTTCCTAGCAGTGTGTTGGAGGAGAGAAGTCGATGGACGAGCTGGAGGGCGGTAGATCTAAGAATGAACAGGGTTTTGAAAACACATTCAATGTTAAAATCCGTGTATCTTATCTCACCTCAAGTCCTTCTTGTACCTTCTGACCCAAAGTTTCCAAGAAGGGTGCGATGCTTTCAAATGTTGAAGAAAGGAAGATCGACATTTCTATTGAGGATTTGGATGGGCGTGGGAAACCGCTGAAAACTTGGGAAACGTGGTTTGAGTTGCCTGCTCGAGTCACGAAACGTACATTTCCACGTTTTCCACGACATTCACCATTTGGTTCATGTTTTGATGAAGATCCGCGATAATGGTGTCCAGTTGAGTAAAGTCATCAAACGAACGACGACGTTGGACTGGCACACGTTGCTGGAAAAGAAAAAAGTGAAGATTACTAAATTAGTTTTCTTCAACGTATTGATATTTTTTGTAGCGAGAACGAAATGAAAATACTGATCTTGATGGCTTTCTCGTATCTTTAACACCACCACGTTTGAAGAGAGCATCACAGAAATGTCGACAATTATTAAAAGGATTACTGTACAAAAATCAACAAACAGAGAATCATCTTCCAGACACCATTCGACTTACCATATTTTGCTCCAACACGTT
This sequence comes from Caenorhabditis sp. 40 LS-2015, assembly GCA_900536305.3. NCBI lineage: Eukaryota > Metazoa > Nematoda > Chromadorea > Rhabditida > Rhabditidae > Caenorhabditis > Caenorhabditis tribulationis. Next base: position 35,796 of record LR545904.1, on the reverse strand, counting down.
CACTGTCAGTGATGCTCCTCTGACTTCAGCTGCCACCGCCTCTTTCTCAATGGCAGGTGCAATCGGATTAATCGGCAAGACAGAAGATGGGGCGTTTCCTTCCTCCATTTTGCTGCTGCTATGAATTTGAGACACTCAGAAACAAGAAGGTACTGATGAGGAGGAACGGAGCAAAGTAAAGAACTGATAATAGGACCACATAAAAAGGAAAAAAGACTCATAGAAGTCAAATGGTTTCAGTGCAGGTGTGGAGGACATCAAGAAACCATAATGCTGCATTCAGCGTGGGAGCTTGGATTTTGAGAAATTTGACTAGTAAGATCTGGAAAAAGTGATTTAAAAATGACTTGCCAATGGTCAACCTGGATAGGAAAGGGCAAACACTTTTGTCTGCTAATAATTTGTCTGTTTTGTAATTTTAGCTTTCTTCTCTCAAGTTTTTTCTATAGAGATGAAAATTTGTCATGCATTTGTTAATTTTTGAGTTTTTGAAATGATCAAAGTAGAAAATCAGAAAACTTTTTTTTGGCCACCTGGACTGGAAAATGTTTTGTCGGCCCGGCCCGGCCCGGCAAATTACAAGTTTGAGTATTGTACACTTCTTGAATGAAACGATGAAAATCAGTCAGCCATAAAGTAGGAAAACACTATGAATTCTGCAAAACTGCAGATGCTAGATTTCTCTCATAGATTATACTCATTCGATTCTATTTTCTCACAATTTCCTATAATAACTTTCCCATGAACTATACCTTCAGCAAAGTCACGTTTGCCCGGTTTTATAAGCTTCTTGAGAATTAACACCAAGGCACACCTTCCAATCTATACTAATCTATTATTGGATACTCATAATAACATGTAATTGTTTTGATGGTTGGAGAGTCATTTAATCTTTGGAGCGATCCGAACACCTGCCAATTGGAAAATGCTGTTTATGGATACGTCCAGTCTTACTTTAATCCTCTCCATGGATTTAAGGTTTCCTAAGAGGTTTTCAATCAGAATGAATGCAATGTTTCGAGCTCAGTGAGAAAGCTCAGGAAGTCTAAACCAAACATGGGTGGGAAACACAGGAAATGGAGAAGGAAAAAATACACAACTAGAGAGCAGAACCAAAAGTTCAAAAGGTTGTACAATCTGAGTTCTAACCTTTTGACCAATACTGTAAGTTGATTGAGATAAAAAACCATGTTTGTAAAAGAAACACGTTAGAAAACTAGACAGATAACACACGGCAAATGATGCTTCTTACTTCTTTCAGTATTCGAACAGAACAAAATATCTGATATTTTAACGTTGGTTATTGACCCATTCCCAATCTATGAGAGAAGTCAGATCCGATAATCTCCACCACTTGTCACGAGTTTTCATGAGATAACAAATACGAAATCATGTCAACATTCAATTACTCATCAACCCTCCCGAATCAGAAACGTGGTTTTATGGGTACAATTTACAGCTTATCGACATGGTAACGACGTCAATGAGGACTAGGAGACGTAAGCTATGACATAATAGGTATATAGAAAAAAGGTAGTCAGGGATAATTAGCTGTTTTGAAGAAAAATAGGAAGGGAAAGAGTGGGTCAGGTTCAATGTTGCCGAATCGATGAGCTTGGTGATGAAAGATGTTCTGAAAATTGATGATGAGATAAAACGACGAATTCAATGATGAATTCAGGAATAGAATGTATGATTTGGGAAGGATTTCAGACAAAAGTTGAGATACTGGGTACTAGACATTTATTTCTCAAGTTCTTGCTTCCAAAATCTCATTCGTACTCACCAGATGGCGATTATTGAGCGTCTTCGCCTGCAGCATCAGCATGTTCAGTCTCACAAGAACAAAAACCAACTATCAATCAGATTGCTCGATCCGACAAGCACAGCTTCAGGTGAGCCAAAGAACCAGCTTTCATTCTGAAAGCTCAATACAACTTTTAAGACGTCGTTTATTGCGCCAGTCAATCCAACCCAGCATCCAGCAGTCAATCACGTGATCTGTGGAATGCCCGCTCCGAATGGAGGAAAAGATTCTATGAACGACGGTCAGGTGGCAGTCAGAGCTCCTGCAGCTGCTTTTGTCATTCGTAGTGGCCCAATCCGGCATTTCGCTCGTTTTCCTCTTTGAGCCTATCCAGCTGGACGAGGCTGTCAAAGAGGATCAATGCCGCAAAGCCGTGAACAATCGAAGAGTTCGTAGATTGGCGAAACGTTGGCGAAAGATGGAATAACGTTTCTCATTTGGTTCTGTTTTCTTTCTCTCAATATTCTATCTAGTGTTTCACTGCGTCTCTAATATTTTGGTGTTCTCGAAAATGAATTTGAATTGTGTATAAGTTCTTCAAAGAGGGACGAGGCCAAACAATTGATGTTTTTAACACATGTTCGATTTTTCTCTTGTAATTGTTTTCCTGATTGTGTGATGTTCTAGATAAAAATTACACTCGGAGAACGGTGTCTGAACATTTTTCATGGTGACCCAGACAGAAGGCACTTCGATTATTCCGATATTCACAAAATGAACTCTCTAGAAAAACTCTAATGAATCGTGATGAGAAGAGTATCCAAAGAAATGGAATTTCCACTACACCGACTAATGTGATTCCAATGTATTCTTTTTTAACTGTCCTGTTTCAAAAACGGAAAAAAAGTGAGCCTTTTTATTGTGCTGAATTTTTTCACAACTTTCTCGATCAAAAAGTAATTCCTGCCCTGGATAGCCAACATTTTTCCAATCTGAATACTTTGCCCGCTCTGGATGACCTCATCCATTTTTGTTTCCGACTGATTTTCATTTCGTTATGGAAAAAATAATCACGCGGTGCACTCACACACTCACTGTGATGAGTGGAAACTGTTTTCACTCAATATGTACAGTAGCCTGCGCTCACTATGTGCACAACGACACTCCGCCGAACAGAAGGGTGCGGGTGGTGCGGGAGTTGTTATTGTTTGTCATCTCGCCAGGTGTCTCACCATTTGCGGTATTCAATCTCTCGTTTTCTCTCATTTCCGCTTGTTTCGCTGCAATTTTTTCAGCTTTTTCCAGACGAAAACGATTCCCCATATCAATTTTTCTCATCAGCGATTTTCGGTGATTGATATCGCTGCTTAAATTTGGACGAAACGTAATGGCGGCTGTGAGAGACGCAGACATTTTCCTCACGCGAGATGCGCCAAGCGCGCAATGCGCGTCAGTAGTACCTTCTTTGCGCGTATTGCGCATCAGTAATACCTTCTCAGTTTTGGAGCGCTAGGGGGGTGTATCGTTTCGATGCAATTTCACAGTTTTTCCAGACGTAAAAATTCCCCAAATGTAGAATTAGTTTTTATCATATCAGCCATTGTCGGGGGCTCATCCTCATCTCGCTCCAGTTTTCGTCAATTTTTCGCCCTTTTTCGAGTCATTTAGACCAGTCGGTTTACGCCCCGCTAACGCGGGGATCCACCTCCTGGCCTCCGCTTACATCTGCGTTCTTGAGCCTGCGGCCCTTTGGTCAGGGCCTCCGGCTCTTTCCTCCTGAACTCTGAAGCCTCTGGCTTCTTTGATCAGGGCCTCCGGCTCTTTCCTCCTGAACTCTGAAGCCTCTGGCTTCTTCTTGCTCAATTTATGAGCTAAGCATATGGGCACTATCCACAAATTTTGAGAAAGAATCTGGCAAAATTTCAAGGAAAACGGTCCATTTAAAGTATAAGAAAGGGTGCGCTACACATTTGTCGTCTCAAAGTTGCCAATATTAGTACCGAAAAAACAGAAAATAAGCCGTAACTTGCTCAATTTCGAACGTATGAAAAATTGAAACATACGGGTATTAACTAAAAAAAATTACCAATCTTTTGATGTTTACACCATAAAAATCTGTTCAGGAAAAAATGAGTTACAGCCGGCAATGTCCAAACAAACATCCGGTCTGATAAAAGAGCTGTAACTTGCTCACTTTTAGAGATATAAAAATTCTGAGCACATGGGCATCATTCCCAAATTTTCAGAAATAAACAGGCGAAATTTCAAAAGAATCGGTCTATTTTGAGGATGAGAAAGGGTGCGCTACACATTTGTCGTCTCAAAGTTGCCAAAATGAGTACCGCAAAAACAGAAAAAGAGCCGTAACTTGCTCAGTTTTGAACGTATGAAAAATTGAAACATACGGGCATTAACTACAAAAAATTTCCAATTTTTTGGTGCTAACTTCAGAAGGAATCAGTCCAGAAAGAGATGAGTTACAGCTGGCGACACATTTTTCAAGTTTTCAAATGTTATTAGTAAAGATTTACAGCTGACTTATAATAACCTTGTTTTTTTTTACAGAATCCGTCTCTCCTTGGATAACAAATGTTTCGCGTCAACAACTCTCCCGACAAACGGGGAATTTTCATCATCCCGCCACGTTCTGCCTTTGAGCCGACAACTCTGAAGGTGAGTTAAACACTATGTGAATTCGAAGAGAATTTTTGTGTTTTCAGGAGTTCGACAATGTTGAGAAACCGCCTAAATGGCAGCTTGCGTATGTCCACGCTCACACCTATTCGCAACCTTTCAAGAAGCTCAATGTGACGGGCTCCATGATCGGTGAGGACTGCGATCCATCTGATGCACAACCATCCACCTCCCAGCCTAAAAACAACAAGGTGAGTTCACTGTTTCCAACTCTATATTTATCTCTGTAAATTCGAATGTTTTCAGAAAAAGAGCATGATTGGAAAGTCCGAGTCAAAGGTGTACGCAACACTTGAACATCCGAGACTCGGTTCGGTTGACGCCATCGGATCAACATTTGAAACTCCACAGAATCCAGGAGGAACCAAGAAGCCACTCGCATTGAACATGGTGAGCAATTGTGCAATCATTCCCAAAGTCAATATATTTTTACAGTTCCGTTCACAGATTTCGGATTCTAACAGTATGGCAGCTTCCACGCCGAAAAAGAGTAATGTCTTCGTTGGACTGTTCGGGAGAATTTCGAAGATTTTCCACACACCGCCACGTACTCCAACGACGCCACCTCTCTCAATTGTGCATCTTACGGCTGATGGTCTGGATTCTGTTCCAACTGGAAATCACAATCACTTCAATGTCTATTACAATGTGGTCAACATCTTGGAAGAGAAACCGGATAGACTCAATGCAAGTCAAATGTCTCCAACACCACGGATCCTGATGACACCTCCAACTAATGACTACACTTTCAAACTCCTTCAAGAGGAGGCAATGTTCACACCCAACAAGGAAAGTGGAACCATTGGAATCAAGAGTGTCACGGGAAAAGGGGGAGACTTCCCGAAATGCAAGAAAAACCTGGCTACTTTCCTCAACGATCGAGATGTTGCCAAAGATGAAACTATGAAATCGATTGAAATGGTGGAGAGCTTTGATAAGAAGGCAGCAGATGACAAGCAGAAGAGTCCAGTCGATAATGGTGCTGACGAAGCACACAAAAAAATGGAGGTCCCTGCTACGAAACAAGCTGATGATGCTCCCAAGAAGATTTTAGCTCATAATGCTTTTCTTGATAGACTCGAAGCTGCTGAAAAGGAACGGGAAATGACTTCAACGCTGTCCGCAGAAGAGGGAGGCGCGGTTGATGCTATCACAATCGTGGATACACCTTCCCAAATCAGTTCTGTGAGAACATCCAATCCGCGAAAAGGGCGATTCTTCAATACCATCAGAACGAGTCTTGGACGCTTTGTCAACCGCCTGCGATCTAAACCAGATGGTAAGAAGGCTTTCATAAATGAAAAAGTTTAACTGATGTTATTTTCCAGACGGTAAAGACTCAACAAGAGATGAGCCACTTGCTGCATCAGATGTCTCATCTTCCGAAACAGTTTCGATCGGTATCACAGAGAAGCCAGAGGATTGTGGAGAGGTGGAATTCCTCAAGGCTGAGATTCGCAAGCGCTGTCCCGAAAAACCCAAATTCGGCTCATGGCTACATCTTCCACCAGAGAAGGCATGCGAAGTCCTCATGGCCTATCTCGACTACTTGAAAAAGATCCCAGAAGGTGAGAATTCGTGAAACGTATTGAGTGTATAACGTGTTGTAGATGCTGCTGCTCCAAAGTNGCGATCTAAACCAGATGGTAAGAAGGCTTTCATAAATGAAAAAGTTTAACTGATGTTATTTTCCAGACGGTAAAGACTCAACAAGAGATGAGCCACTTGCTGCATCAGATGTCTCGTCTTCCGAAACAGTTTCGATCGGTATCACAGAGAAGCCAGAGGATTGTGGAGAGGTGGAATTCCTCAAGGCTGAGATTCGCAAGCGCTGTCCCGAAAAACCCAAATTCGGCTCATGGCTTCATCTTCCACCAGAGAAGGCATGCGAAGTCCTCATAGCCTATCTCGAGTACAAAAAACGACCTGCATTCGTGGACACCAAGAATTTTCGCATTCTCCCACTCCCAAAAAGCTTGAGAAAGATCCCAGAAGGTGAGAATTCGTGAAACGTATTGAGTGTATAACGTGTTGTAGATGCTGCTTCTGCAAACACACCAAAGAACGGTCCTTCCACAGTGAGTGGCGAAGGTGACGTTACTGGGAAGTTGGAAGTCCACGCGAAACAGGACTTCATTCGAGACGACCAGAAAACACCAACAAAGCCATCAGAGTCTGCACCGATAAAAGTCAACATGAGAGGAGCGACAGGATCCATGGCAGCAAGACAATACCAAGTCTCGGAAACTCGCAAGGTATTGGCAGAGATGGTCAGCGATCAGCAAGCTGGTACATCTGCCAAGATTTCCAAGCCGACCGGGTTCGACCGCAATGCACTGGCTGGTTCAGCACCGGAAAATGACCAACCAGTGGTTGTTCAAGGAGCGCGAATCGTTCCATTCACTCGTTCCAAATACCATCCTATGGATCCGAGATGGTTCGAGGAGCAATACCCGAGTTTCTTCGCAAATACGGCTACAAGTCGTCCTCTCCAGCCAGTTACCACGGCATTCCCGGAATCCGAGCTCAACGAGGAAGATCGTTATGGCAAAATCAAACGGGTCATCCCGAAACTATCGGAGAAAACTGTTGAATGTCAGGAATGGAGTGTGAAAGAGCCAACAGGCGATTGTGCTGAGGAAGACGGATCTGAAGTCTCGTAGGACATTTACCGTCTCTCTGATTCCCAAATGGAAATTTTTAATAATATGTTCCCCTTTCAAATGTGTGTAGTAACTAATAGTCGTTATTAACCTAAAGATATGCTCCCCGTTTTAATAATTTTGTATTGATTGCCCCGTTGTCACAGTCCATCTCACAAATCCCTCTCACAATTTTTCTTCCTCCTGGTTTTAATTTCAAACATGCTCACAAGATTAATATTTAACGATTGATAATGAAAATTAGTTCAGAATAAACTCGCCAAACTGATAGCTAATCGAAAAAACTAGAAAAAAAGTTGCATCGAATTTCTCTTTGGCTGTTTTTGACACGAAATCATTAGAGATACCCATAATCATGGCAAAAGGTTCTTACAAAAAATGATTTCAGTTTCGAAAATCACGGTCATCAATTCGTATCAACAAAAAGCTTTCCCTATCAATTTCATGTTGTTCTGCCGATGTAAAAGTAACACGGTTTTGAATTGGGGTGTTTCAATCTCTACTTTCAGGGATTTCTGTCTGAACTTGAGGTCCATTGGTTTCATTTGATGTCGTCTGGATTCGCATTCAAATAAGAGACTGATGTGATGCTTGGAGCTTGAAGAACATGAGAAGTTGTTTTCAAGTTGGCTGAGCTGAAACTAAGATATTACTTATCTTCAATTCTTGCTGTACAGCAGCTGAATTCAAATGCTTACGAGTATCTGCTGGCGTTCATTGGGTTCCCGAGGAAATCTTTGTCTCCGAACACAATCTTCGAACACCTGCTAATTGGAAAATGCTGTTTATGGATACGTCAAGTCTCACTTTAATCCCCTCCGTGGATTTAAGGTTTCCTAATAGATTTTCAATCAGAATGAATGCAATGTTTCTAGCTCAACTCGAAACATTGCATGTTCGGTGAGAACGCTCAGGAAGTCTAAACCAAACGTGGGTGGGAAACACGGGAAATGGAAGAAGAAATAAGACAAATCTAGAGAGCAGAACCATGAGTTACAGTACCGGTCATAAGGTTGTCCGCTATGAGTTCTGACCTTTCGACCGGTACTGTAAGTTGATTGAGATAAAATTCCGTGTTTTTCAAAGTTTAGAAACAAGTTAGAAAACTAGTCGGACAACACACGACAAATCGTGTTTCTTACTTCTCTCATTTTTCGAACAGAACAAAATATCTGAAATTTTAACGTTGGTTATTGACCCATTCCCATTCAGTCTATGAGAGAAGTCAGATCTGATAATCTTAACCACTTGTCACGAGTTTTCATGAGATAACAAATACGAAATCATGTCAACATTCAATTACTCATCAACCCTCCCGAATCAGAAACGTGGTCTTATGGGTTCAATTTACAGCTTATCGACATGGTAACGACGTCAATGAGGACTAGGAGACGTAAGCTATGACATAATAGGTATATAGAAAAAAGGTAGTCAGGGATAATTAGCTGTTTTGAAGGAAAATAGGAAGGGAAAGAGTGGGTCAGGTTCAATGTTGCCGAATCGATGAGCTTGGTGATGAAGGATGTTCTGAAAATTGATATGATAAGATAAAACGACGAATTCATCAATGAATTCAGGAATAGGATGTATGATTTGGGAAGGATTTCAGACAAAAGTTGAGATACTGGGTACTAGACATTTATTTCTCAAGTTCTTGCTTCCAAAATCTCAATCGTACTCACCAGATGGCGACCATTGAACGTCCTCGCCTTCAGCATCAGCATGTTCAGTCTCACAAAAGCAAAAACCAACTATCAATCAGATTGCTCGAGCCGACAAGCACAGCTTCAGATGAGCCAAAAAACCAGCCCTCATTCTCAAAGTTCAACACAACTTTTAAGACCTCGTTTATTGCGCCAGTCAATCCAACCCAGCATCCATCAGTCAACCACGTTATCTATGGAATGCCCGCTCAGAATGGAGGAAAAGATTCTATGAACGACGGTCAGGTGGCAGTCAGGGCTCCCGCAGCTGCTTTTGTCATTCGTAGTGGCCCAATCCGGCATTTCGCTCGTTTTCCTCTTTGAGCCTATCCAGCTGGACGAGGCTGTCAAAGAGGATCAATGCCGCAAAGTCGCGAACAATCGAAGAGTTCATTGATTGGCGAAATTTTGGCGAAAGATAATAACATTCAATCTAGTCAAAAAATACATTGCTGCTAGGCCAGCAGGTTGAGCACGTTTCTTCGCGGGTAAAACAGCAGATTGAGACAAAGGTCACAACAATCAATTATCGATTCAGAACAATCTGAAGCGGCTGCTTACTACATATTGTCTGACACGACCCACGCTCTCCGTGTTTTGTAAGAGTAGCATTGTCTTCCGATGTAATATTATTGACGTTTTAACCAATCAGTGTGTGCATCTTCATCGTGCTGAATTCTCTCACAACTTTCTGAACGAAAAAGTTTTGCCTGCTCTGGATAGCAGAACTTTTTTCCATCCTGAATACACACTCATTGTAGTGCACTCACTGTGATGAGTGGAAACTGTTTTCACTCAATATGTACAGTAGCCTGCGCTCACTATGTGCGCAACGACACTCCGCCGAACAGTAGGGTGCGGGTGGTGCGGGAGTTGTTATTGTTTGTCATCTCGCCAGGTGTCTCACCATTTGCGGTATTCAATCTCTCGTTTTCTCTCATTTCCGCTTGTTTCGCTGCAATTTTTTCAGCTTTTTCCAGACGAAAACGATTCCCCATATCAATTTTTCTCATGAGCAATTTTTCGGTGATTGATATTGCTTGTTTAAATTCCGACAAAATAAAACGACGGCTGTGAGAGACGCAGACATTTTCCTCACGCGAGATGCGCCAAGCGCGCACTGCGCGTCAGTAGTACCTTCTTTGCGCGCATTGCGCGTTAGTAATACCTTCTCAATTTAAGAGCGACAGGGTGGTGTGTCGTTTCGATGTAATTTCTCAATTTTTCCAGACGTAGAAAATTCCCCAAATGTTTTTTTTACAGAATTCGTCTCTCCTTGGATAACAAATGTTTCGCGTCAACAACTCTCCCGACAAACGGGGAATTTCCTTCATCTCGCCACGTTCTGCTTTCGAGCCGACAGCTCTGACGGTGAGTTGAAAACTATGAGAATTTGAAAAGAACTATTGTGTTTCCAGGTGTTCGACAATGTTGAGAAACCGCCTAAATGGCAGCTCATGTATGTCCACTCTCACGCCTATTCGCAAGCTTTCAAGAAGCTCAATATGACGGGCTCCATGATCGGTGAGGACTGCGATCCATCTGATGCACAACCATCCACCTCCCAGTCTGAATACAACAAGGTGAGTTTACTGTTTTCAACTTTATATTTTTCTCTGTAAATTCGAATGTTTTCAGGAAACGCGCATGATTGGAAAGTCCGAGTCAAAGGTGTACGCAACTCTTGAACATCCGAGACTCGGTTCGGTTGACGCCATCGGATCAACATTTGAAACTCCACAGAATCCAGGAGGAACCAAGAAGCCACTCGCATTGAACATGGTGAGCAATTGTGCAATCATTCCCAAAGTCAATTTAATTTTACAGTTCCGTTCACGNAGTTGGAAGTCCACGCGAAACAGGACTTCATTCGAGACGACCAGAAAACACCAACAAAGCCATCAGAGTCTGCACCGATAAAAGTCAACATGAGAGGAGCGACAGGATCCATGGCGGCTAGACAATACCAAGTCTCGGAAACTCTCAAGGTGTTGACAGAAATGGTCAGCGATCAGCAAGCTGGTTCTGGTACAATTTTCAAGCCAACCAAGTTCGACCGCAATGCACTGGCTAGTTCAGCACCGGAAAATGACCAATCAGTGGGTGTTCAAGGAGCGCGAATCGTTCCATTCACTCGTTCCAAATACCATCCTATGGATCCGAGATGGTTCGAGGAGCAATACCCGAGTTTCTTCTCAAAAAAGGCAACAAATAATCCCCTCAAACCGGCTACCACTGCATTCCCGGAATCCGAGCTCAACGAGGAAAATCGTTATGGCAAAATCAAACGGGTCATCCCGAAACTATCGGAGAAAACTGTTGAATGCCAGGAGTGGACTATGAAAGAGCCAACTGATGCTAAGGAAGACGGATCCGAAGTCTCGTAGGACATTTACCCTCTCTCTGATTCCCAAATGGTTATTTGCTATAATATGTATAATATCCCCCTATTAAATGTGTAGTAACTAATAGTCGTTATTAATCTATTTATTTTATGCTCCCAGTTATATTAATTTGGTTTTGATTACCCCGTTTTCACAATCCCCCCTTACAATCCACCCCACAAGTTCCCCTCATAGATTTTCTTCCTCCCGGTATTAATTCCAAACATGCTCACAATATTAATATTTAATGATTGATAATGAAAATGAATCTAGAAAAAAACTCGCCAAACTGATAGATAATCAAAAAAACTGGAAAAAAAGTTACATCGAATTTCTCTTTGGCTGTTTTTGGCACAAAATCATTTGAGATACCCATAATCATGACAAAAAAGGTTCTTACAAAAAATGATTCAGGTTCCAACAATCACGTCCGCCAATTAGTATCTCACATCAACAGAAATCTTTCCCTATCAATTTTAGCATCGACAACACATTTTGTTCTGTCGCTGTAAAAGCTACACGGTTTTGAATTGGGGGTGTTCGAATCTCCACTTTCAAAGATTTCTGTCTGAAGTCCATCGGTTTCACTTGGATTTCGTCTGGTGTCGCATCCAAAGGAGATGTTGGTGTAATGTTCGGAGTTTGAGGAACGTGAGAAGTTGTTTTCAGGTTGGCTGAAGTTGAGCTGAAACTAATATATTGAAAACATGGTTTGGGATTTTTCAGCCAACAAATAATCTTATAATATCTGCCTATCTGAACTGAATTATTATGTACTCAACTACCGCCTTTTGACCAAACTCATCTTGATTTCTGTAGCAGCTATCAAGAAGTGCCCAACTAACGAATTGTCTCTCAAGTTTTGTACCACATTTCTTCGGTATGTGACTTTCTCATAATTGCCACAGAAACAGAGATAAATTTGATCCATGTGGCGTCTAGGGGGTGACTTTACTAGAAGACATACATACTGTAACTCACGTTTCGCAAAAACTCTCGGCATCAACTTCTTGCTTCACAACGACGCGTTTTTCCTTTGCTCTTCTATTTTTAAACCACACTTTGATTCGCTCTGGTGTGACTTGAATGTGGCGAGCAAGGTCTCGCTGTTGGAGACTGTCCGGGTAATGGTTGTATCCATAGAAACTCTCCAAAACGTCTACTTCTCGAGAGCTATACTTTTTGCGCTCAGCTCGCTTCTTTCTGTAAAAATCGAAACGGGAATATGAAATAATCCGAAAAGAAAGGAACTCACTTTAAATTATATGATCTTTCAATCCCTTGTTCCGTTGTAGGCAATAAGCGATTAGAAGTTGTTTGATTGGAAGTGTGCGCGTCCATGTGGGGGAAGTAAATCGTTTTGATTGGTTTTGTGTTGATCGAATTGCATGAGGGATAGGGAGCAGCCTGAAGTATGAATTTTTAGGATTAAGATGCAGAATACGTGAAAACTCACAGCGTTGATCTTCCTGTTCGAGAATGATGTACCATATCGTTCCGGCACATTCCGCATGGCACTTCTCATCTGATTCAATAGAACATGAGTTTGAGAGATCGAAAGAGGCGGTTGCTCATTCTGAGGTGAAAGGAAATCTTGATTGGTTTCCATTGGTACCGGTGACATTGGTTCTTCCTTAATATGCAAAACTGGTCCAGTGGGGGTGATCGTTCTCTCCACAGGTTCTTGTTTGATAGCCGGAAAAACAAGATTCGCTTTTTGATTGAACAGCTTTAATATATGGGATTTCAAGACTTCTGAGTCTTCTAATTGTGGGTTGTTCTCATTGAGAGAGGATGGGAAAATACTGGACGTTGCAATATTCGGAATTGGAGCATTCGAGCCTATCATTGGCTGGTGGTGCATTGGCATTGGCCTGAAAGTAGTTTGAATTAGTTTGCTGCTAGATTCATCATACTTACTTTTCAGAAATAAAATTGCTTGCATGATTACTCTGCTGAGAGCAAGACGGAGACGGATCAGGGTGTTTTTCCAATGCTTGACCTGGTTTCGTCTTTTTTAAATTTGGTGGTGTGTTGAATGGTGTGATTTTTTCGAACGAGGATGCTGACACGGGATCATTCTGAGTCTCAGAAGAACTTTGTAGACGAGCACCTGACGATGTCCTGTAAACACAAACGAGTTTTGTATTGATCTTCAAGCTCTCAAAACATACTCTTTCATTCCTTGTTCAGGTTGGCTGATCGCATCTCTCAGAAGTGGAATCTTCTCAGAAGGCTCGTTGGGCGCCGCAGTTTCAGCAACAGTCTTTTCAACTCTGCTTGATTTGTTTCTAGGTTGTTCTTGGAAGTTCAGATCGAACGCAAATTTCCCGTCATCAGCAACAAACTTTCTCATTATACCATTTTCCAGCTCAGCTGCACCATGCCATTCGAATCTGGAATAACAAAGTTGACCTGCTTGACTGCCTCAAAATGTCATTTTCATGATTCTGGAGCGATCTCTTGGAAATTTTTCTAGTTTGCTCTTGGTGTCAGCTAGGCGTATATCAACTGGTATACCTATCTCCAAGAATGTCTAAAGCTGAAGTAAAGCTTAAACAACAAAAAATACCTGCTTTGAACTTCTTCTCCGTTTATAATGTTATGGATCAACGCTGACAGAACCATGGGCATTTTCTGCATTGTTGACTCGTTTGACTCCGTCATTCTGAAATTCTCAAAATCCAATATAATTTTCTTTCAGAAAAAAAACTCACTCAGTCTCCGTTTCCGAAATTACAATGTTTCCTATCAGACTGTCACCGCTTGTCATTCCAACTTCATCAAAGAACTAGACAGTGGGCTCTGAATGAAAAATGATTCCAGGTTGTTGTAAGCGTGCACTTTTGCACTGTCAAACAGAAATTGTGTTATTAGCGGTTCGAATACGTTCGCATTCAACGTGTTTCACTGACGCGCTCAAGTCACAATCGGAACTAGAAAAAACGTAATATGGAGCCGAACATGAAGGAAAGGAGAAGAAAGAGTCAAAATATTTGTCTCCGTCACGACAGTGCTTAGCAACGTCTCCAACCAACCCGATTCGTTAGAGACACAAAGAAAGGAAACGTGTGTGTGGAGGAGAAGAAAAAGGCACATTAACGGGCGAAAAACGGGGTGGGAGACACCTGGCTAATCGGAGTGGCACTCGGATTATCCCGAAAAAGGAAGGAGAAGGAAACGGGGAGGGAAAAGCTATTCTAAGAGTGGAAATGGACCCCCCGTTTCTCCTTTTCTTCTTTTTGGCCCGTCAACAACATAATTCTGTGAGCAGATGTCATGTGTAAAAGAGAGTAAGAGAGAAGGAAAAGTCTAAAACGGCAAAGAGAGAGAGAGATAGAAAAACGAGCCATTCGAGGGTGCTAATTAAAAAGCGTCGAGCATATTCAGCAAAGAAAACTCCTTGTTTGGATGTTACATTTGATGATGGATATATGGTTGGATTACAACATTTTGAAGAGTAAACAGAGAAACCAACACGATGAGTTCGTAAAAGTTCGAAGGCGAGAGCTATTCAATGAAGTTCAGTGTTCAAAAGATGCAAAAAATGGACTCCAAGCCACCAGAAGTCGTATGGAAGATAATGCATTTGCTCTAATTAACTAGCACTTCTGAATGTCAAAAGGTCTCTCTCAAAGGCCGAGTGCGCTAATAAAAAAAATTGATGACTTTCAGTAAGATTTTTATTCGAGGAGATGCAGCATGAAAACCTAGGAAGAAAATTTTTGACACCATCAAAAGAATTAGGTAAAAAAAAACTCAAAAAGTGAACATAGACCAGCCACATTTTCAAAATTATTTTCACGTTGATCACTCTAAAGAATTTTGTTTGCAATTTTTTGATCAAATGTTTCAAACATGCTTTTCAGAGTGATGCATGTAAAGAGAACTTGAAAATTTGGTCGGTCAACGTTCAATTTTTGAGCTGTTTTTGACTTGAATGTTTTGAATGAGTGATTGTCATGACCTGGTGTCAGAAGTTTTTCTTCCTAGGCTTTCATGATGCATCTTCTGTAATAAAAAGCTTGCCGAAAATTTTCAATTTTTAATTAGTGTACTCTTCCTTTAAACTGGCCTCGAAAAAACCCATTTAGAAATGAACTGAGGCGGGTTAGAGCAAAGAAGATAATAAAAAGACCGAGAGAACAAACAAGTTCCTTGAAGCGCGAGAAAATAATCATGAAACGTCATCAAAGAGTGGGTGCAAATTAAGGAGGTTTGATTTGAGAAATTATATATCGAGGTGTTGTCTGCATCTGTTTTTGTGGTTTCTACTCCCACCGGCACAGAGTTTCAATCTTCCTCTCGAAACTAGACCTCAAGAATCAGGAGACTAGGTTGTCCCAAACAGTGACCATGAAAGTTATGCAATTGAGTAACTAGACTGACTAGCATTTATGCTAAAAGTTATTAATGAAACGTCTAGTGGGCTCTAGAAAGTTAAGGGAGATTTATAGAAAATATGTGACGTCATTAGATTTTCACAAAAACAGTGACGGTGAAGAACCAAGAAGATCTTTCTTCACAAATAGAAAAAAAAAAACGACTAGGATCGAGATTTGAGCAAAGATTTAGAATAGAACAGCCTCCCATCTTATGCGGCGATAAGACCGGATTTATGGAAGTACCCCTCTGTTTCCCATGTCCGCAAGAATCCATCTATATACGAAAAATTCAATCTAGGAAATGGAGCCAAGAATCGGAGGGGACCGGGAGCGAAGGAGGGATTTGCAGAAATCGCGAGATTAAGAAATGGACACGACACAAAGAGAGCCCGTGTGTGCGTTGGAGATATAATCGGATTTTGTTTTCCCCACGGGTTTATAATGAGATAGCAGGTGCACCATATATAAACCCCCTGTTCTTCTTCCCTTCATCTCTTTTTTTCCAACGACACATATATAATTAGCGATGGTTGTCTTCTCACCGTTTTTTTTTCAAGGCGTGTATTAAGAAGAAGAAGAAGAACGGGGCATCAGCCGAGAAAGCGGCTCAAAGAAAAATCAAAAACCTATCGGCTACCTCTGTGCTCTCATCCACGTCAGAGTATCTATGTATAGAATAAGTTTCGAAATTTAGTTATTCCAGTCAAATGATTCTAAGTTCTTTCTACTTCTGGGGAAACAACATTTTAATGAGAAGTATAGAAACGGAAGTCTTATAACTTACAATAATTTGGCGAGACAAGCTTCGAATTGTGAAAAACTGAAATGATGTTCCCAGTAATGAAAACTGAAGTGAGCCCGTATTCATAGTAATTATTTGAGCCATCTTTTTTTCTTCACAGTTGGTGCCTGGCTCATTCCTGGGCCACTTTTATTCTAGTGTGTCCCCCTATGGCATATTGTGAGACGTTTATAAACACGTTGTCTAAGGTTCGACCGAATTGAAAAATATAAGTAACTGAGAAGAAAAATATAGAAATTATCAAATGTATCTCACAAATTAGCACATTCAAACTTGAAAAGTACAAAATTAATAAAGACTACAGGAAAACATATAAATTAATGAGGTCCTTGGCGTCGTATCCTCTGTCCGGCTCGATATCAATCAGCGTTCCCACGCGTAAATCCCCTTCGGTCTCTTCCTTGTCATCACTTTCCTTGTCCTGTGGAGCCGTGCCCAGATCCATCTCGTTGTCCTCCTCTTCCTCTTTAGTAACATTTTCCACTTTTTCTTCCGGTTTGTCATTTTTCTCCTGAACGTGTTCGTCTTCCTCGCTCTCTTTTGGATCTTTCTCGTTCTCCTTAGGATCTTCCTCGCTTTCATTCAGATCTTCCTCGTTTTCCTCTGGACCTTTTTGGTCTTCATCCGAAATTTCTTCATCTTCCTTCAGACTTTGTTCGTCTTGATTTGGATCTTGCTCGTTTTGCTTCGGACCTTTTTTGTCTTCCGAATGATTGCTTCTCCTGTCTTCCTGCGCTGCCTCGTCCTTCAACTCATCATGAGACAACAAGGGTTGCTCGGCTGCTTCTTCTTCTTCAAGATGTTCATTCACTTCCATTCCTCCGGTGAAATATTCTATATCGTAGAAAGTAATCGTGTTGTCTAGCTGGTTCGCCCAGTAACTAACTCCGAACATTTCCTTCTTTTTGACCCTTTTTCTGCTTTTCAGGTAGTAGACGATGAACACGAGAACAACAAGAGAAGATACCGCAATCAAGATGAAGAATAAACCAGCCATGAGCTGCTCTTGGCTTTTGTCGAACTCGAAAACAATACGACCAGTGACGTGTTCTTGAGTCTTCAGAACTATATACCATCTGCAATTTGAATATGATGAAATGCAGCAATTTCGAAAAACTCACAAGTCCGCATTCCGATCGTTGGAACAATAGACATTGCTCATTCGCTGCTTGTGCTCCAACATCTCTCTTGTGAAAACTGTGTGGCTTACATTAGGGAGCTTCAGCCAAACTGGTGGAGAGAGCTCGCATTTGGTGATCCCAATTTCAACTTTGTAAGTCAAATAGGTAGTCATGACAAGGGATCGGTTCTCTTGGAGGTGTGCTGAAATATTGAAGACTGACGTATGTGAATGAGTTTCAGAAATCCTATGTTATCCTTTTCAAATTAAAACTTTTTCAAGCGAAGTTCTGACTTCTGCCATCTTCGATCAAGGTTCATGGATAACATCGTTAGAAAGTCATCTGAACTGTTCAAGAATACTTGGCAGGTGAGAGATCATCACATTAAACTTTTTTTCGGAAACGGCCATGGGATGTTTCAAGAGAAACTAGAGATACAATGAATCGAATTCCGGTAATTTCCTGTATTCTTCTTCTATGTACCTTTGATCCTCCAATACAGATCTAATTCCTGAGCCAACTCACCGTTCATCATATGATCAATGGCTACTGGGTACGTCCCGAACATGGTATTTTGATCCACAGGAATGCTATAGTGTTCCTCTGAGTGGTCGTTAAACTGTTTTCTGATGGCTGGGATCGCACTGAAAACCACGCTACCGGTTGCCGGGGCTCTAGCAATGATCACAACATGAAATCTGAATAGTTATTGATTTTGATATCCGAAACAATTGAACTAACATCTTATTGGCATCGACCATTTTCTTCATGTAAGAGATCCATGGCCCATCAAAAAGCCATTGTTCGATCTTCCGAGGTTTGGCACTTTCCATAATCATTTCATAGCCGGTCGTGAGTTGAATTCTGACTTCAGCCGTTGAAGACAATGATATCATCCACATTTGATCACTTTTGGCTGTAAGTTGAATTGAACAGAGTTAAGAAACAACCTTTCTCACCATTGACAGCATCAATAACATTTTTGATATCCACGAAATACGATGTGGGCTTGGAGATGTTGTTGAAATGAACGGCAACGGAAGGAGAGGTGATGGAAGTGGGAACAGTGAAAGACAGGTCCAAATACTGACCTTCCGTCTTTGTGGAAATGGCAAGAAAGATGAGAAGAATGATATGGATTGCTGGGAACATCACATGGATTACCTGACAAACCAGAATTGAGGTAGATGAGAAAACGGAGAAAGGAACATTTCAAGGAGAACAAGACTTTGATTAGTTATCTTTTGCATTTTGAGACTTCTACAGATGTTGGCCGATTTCAATGAAATTTTTTGTAGATTAATACACACTGACGATTGAAACGAGATGAAGTACATCAAATTGTTTCTGTCTGTTTACATTTTAGTAAATGTTTTATATCTACTGAAATGTTTTGATTTTTGTACGGTAAATCAAAGACACTCTTAGAACAAGAATTTCAGGGTGAAAACATTTTGAAATGTATTCATATTCAAAAAACGTTAACAAATGCACTAAAAGAAAACTTGGAACAATATTACGAAATTTCGACTGAAATCGTGTTTTGCGCCGCAAAAAACTTCCAAATCGATGAACAGAGTCGCAAAATTTATCTGAACGTCAAGAACAACTCAGAAAACATTTTTAGACACTATAAAAATCAAATTATTAGGTACTAATGAATAGAAATAAGAAACTGGAAAAAAGCAGCAATTATCGAAAAAAAACAACAGAGAGACAAACGACAGACGATGCGAAAAATTTCAGAATGGTTTTGTTGGGGGAAATTTTGAATGATTCATCAATCTGAAGAACAATTGTTGAGATACGAGAATCCAGTCACGAGAATCGAGCAATTGGAAAACTTCCAATCGAAATTAAAAGTTTCAAAGTTTCGGACCACAACAAAAATTTAGTTCAGTTTCGATAACATTGAAGCGAATGTTGTCTGAATTATTTGGACCAACGCAGTAAGGATTGAAGGTTTCCTTTTCTTTGACGTCTTGATCTTCTGAACAATGTGCTGAAAACAAAAAATGACAGGATTTGATGGGATAAGGCAGGAGTTACCGTATCAACCGTATTCAAACTCTTCTTGCAATTATCGCAAACGCTATTGGGCATTTGTTTGGTGTCGTGTGTAGTGTCATCTTCATTTGTTGCCACCTCAAACAGGAAAACGATGGTTTTCAAGAACGACAGCATCTCCCATATCTCGTTATTGACTGCCAGACGGAAGAGAAGCAGAAATTCTCTCAATGACAAAACTCCATTGTTGTCTTCATCAACCTGAAGTTATTCGAACATGTTTGCGAGACATTTGAAATAATGGTTGTTACTTTTTCAAAGATGTACTTGAGAGAGAAGTTATCCAAATGCTGTCCCATTTGCCTGGTTAAGAACGACAGTTCTTCGATCCGAAAGTTTCCAGTGAGATTGTCTCGGAAAGTGAAATAGATTTGAGTGAAGAAATGAATTTGGGCTTTGGTGAACTCTCCAAACTCATTGAAGATGTATTGGCGTGACATAGGGACTGAAAAAGGTAAGTTATTGGAGACATCATGGACAACCAAACAGGATAGCCGTTTCCAAATCAGACAAATTCAGCCGACCGTCCACAAACCTTCTCTTTTCTTCATGCACATAGATATCGTTCTATGTATCTTTCTCAAATTTGCAGGCGAGATTGTACTTCCATAAAGTTGAACGCGAGGATAGTCGCTAATAGTGTTTTCCGCGCAGAACTCCTTCTGAAAAGGACACTAGATATTAATTGTACTCGAAACTGACCTTCATGAGTTTGGCCAAGATATTGATGTTGTCTTGAGACATCGTGATAGATAAGAATATAGTAATTTAGATATTTCCTCTTTTTAGCCTTTTCTGTGGTTTCTAGTAAACCAATTAACACCTATTAACTCATGACAGTTAGAGGAAGTGGTCATCCACAAAAAAATTGTGACGAGACAGATGGTTGTCATAAACTTTATGAGGAGCTGTTCTTGTCGGCGTGAAGGGTGTCAGGTTACACTATGGTTAATTAAAAGATCAGATTAGATCTTGATTATAACTTACATAGTTGAGAGTCAGGGTTGTAAACCATATCCGACAGCCGTCCAGATCTGCTTGTGGCATCCGATAAACAACTGGGCTCCATCGGTACCCTGTATTTTCAAAGAGGTGCTTGATTAGAAAGGGGATTGGTTTTGAGAAAAATGATATAACTTGACAATGTGAAAGGAAAGATATGTTCCATGTTATCACCATGCAGCTGAAGAGAAGGAAGAATTCGTTTGGGAGAAAACTGGAACTTTGGTTTTCTCTCCTCCCGCTCAAAACTCCCCAATTCCATTTTCTGTTTTCTCCTTTCCGATCGCCACTAACGTCCATGGCATAATTTCCAATACTGCTCATACAACTGCGAAATCGAATAGTAACACCAGCGTCATGGCGGCTGATGAAAAATGGAGAGATACTTGAAATAAAAAGTCTCGTAAGAAAAATTGGGCTGAAGCAGCGCATTTTCTCGTGTGACTCTTTAGCCACAAAACACAAGTGTTATCCTGATTTTCCTGAGACCCAAGAAAATCACGATAACACTTGCCGTCTCTTTTCATTAATCACGTCAAAAACTAACATCGAAAAGTTCAGACAACGATTCCCACACTATAAAATAAATTTTCTGAAAACCGCATCAGAAACTGAAATAAATTCGAGGGAGAAAACTTCTGTTGAGGAATTTTCCTTTTATTTCGTGAAAAATATTCAGGTATTTGACTCCAACCGTTCATTTCAGTCGTGTCATCACTCCGGAAAGACGCTGTAAAGTCTGTGAACGAGTGACCGGTCTCGCAGCCTGGCGGACTGGTCTCGCCTGCACTGGCGGATGATATGGAGGTGGCTGTCTCGCCGGCTCGACATGCACAAGAAATCTTTTGTTGTAGGTCTTCATGACTCCGTTTTCATGTTACGGTTGCGCGCCATTTTAGCTGAATAATTGGATTACTTTTCTGAATGTGCAAAACAGAGACTCTCTTGACGATCCAGGAAACAGAGGGGTGGCAGCAGTTCATTGTTTTTCAGCATGATGGGACACGGTATTTCAATATGTGAGTATCGATCGGAATAGGAGGTTTTGAAATATTTTCCACATTTTGAAAATTTTCAGGAGAAGGTTGATGAGCGTCTGTAGTCGATACGAGATTTTGAAGATGTGAATATAAGATTCAAAATCTTCTCTTTCAAATGGTGCCCGGATTTCCTAGAATATTTGGAGTACCACGAAGTAAGATCAGTTGAAAATAGTCACTTTTAAGCTGAACACAATTTCAAGCAAGTTGCAATAGCTATTCCTGATTATTTCCCCCCTGTCTTTGCCCTCCGGCGGAACTCAAGCCAAGGCAAGAGGCCTTCCTGTTGAGACTTTACCGGGTGATCAAAGGATAACAAAACGGAATGATTAGTCATCATCAAAACATTGAAAGAAGATTTACCGTCCTTGAAGAAGCAGACGAACGAAAACGAAAAAGCCGCACGAAGAACAACAAAACTTGGGTCCGGCGGGAAAACTTGAAGGTTATTATTTAAATCTGAATGGATACAAAAACCATCTTGAAATCTTTTCGATTTTGTCGTTTTACCAACTTTTGTTCTTATTATAAAACGGTAGCTTGTTTGTTTTCCCCTTTTTTTCAGCATCCTCTTCTCTGCAGTGTTTTGTATTTTCACATTCTCACTTTTCCCTAAACAGGCGCACGCTCTTCACCCATATAATTTCCCCATAGATGTAATGGCCAAAAAAAGCTCTAATGAGTTGCGCAAGATATCGTCCCATGCTCATTAAATTGAAAAGGTTACCCTCTGAAGCCAAGGGAAACCGACATTCTCTTCGCCTTCATTCTCCCTCATTTTCGAATTTTTCTACAAAATCGACCAACTTTTTCTAGACGATTTTTTTTGTGTCATTATGTCGCCATGACTATCAATGGGGGCAGACAGTTAGAGAAAAATAATTGTGCTTCACTTTCTTTCAAACAGAGTTCCCGTGACCTTTTTTGACTTTTTGGTTATATTCTTCTAGAATTTTTAACTTTTGTTGGCTCTTTCTCAAAGACTTTTTGAGAAAGATTAACAATGATTTTTCGAACTCGTTTTTTTTCAGTTTCCACTCACTCAATCGATTTTCGTGATCCGTTTTGGCTCTTCCTCTCCTTCTTCTTTCGGACCTCCTCCACGTTTATCATGTACAATTCCGAATTTGTCCTCAGAACGATTGGAGAACATCGAGACAGAATCAGTTTTGCCGCTTGTCTCGATTTGATGAGAAACAACCGTTCTCCGGTAGCGAGACGTGCGTTGGTGCGGGAGTTGGGGAACATTAGAGAGGCGAGATTTGATTTTGTGGAGAGAACCGACGTTCGCTTGTTTGTCGATCTTGTGGCGGTCTTAAGTTTAGAGCAGTTCAATGAGGACCGTTACCGTAGGGTATTGGATACTCCCCCGAGAACCGTCGGAGAGCGTGAAGAAATCAAGAAAATCTGCTCCCTCTATGGAGTTGAGGTGACTGACAAATTTGGAGACGTGGAGAGATGGATTCAGAGATGGAGCGATTCTCGCACCTCTCTTCCCCTTTTTGTGGATACGGAAGACGGGTACAAAGTAGGTCGGAACGGAGAGAAAACCGCATTGCTCATTCTTCTCGATGAAGCGAGCAAAACAATTCTCCTCTGGAGAATTCACCGCTACAGTGCGATGGAGCTTGGTGAAGCGTGGAGGATTATGAGGAATTTGGAGCGATCTCGACGCCTGGTTACTTTTGGCGTCGAGGGTTTTCTTGAGGATATCCCTGTTATAAATATTCAAGAGGAAGAGAGCCGCAGAACAC
This sequence comes from Caenorhabditis sp. 40 LS-2015, assembly GCA_900536305.3. Classification (NCBI taxonomy): domain Eukaryota; kingdom Metazoa; phylum Nematoda; class Chromadorea; order Rhabditida; family Rhabditidae; genus Caenorhabditis; species Caenorhabditis tribulationis. Next base: position 12,434 of record LR545904.1, on the reverse strand, counting down.
CAAATAGGAGACTGCCTTCGCTTGCAGAGATGGGTGATGGTCTGGGTGTCGCTCTGAGAAAAAGCGAAACTATGAGTGATTGGAAAGCTCGGGTCCTGAGGGACGACCAGGTCACATATGCGATCATGGATGTGGTCGTTCCTTTCCGGATTTGGAAAAGGCGGGAGATGGAATTCGGACCGTGGTGGGTCTTTCGCGAACTAAGGGACATCGAAGAGGAGGATTATAGAATCCTCCGTCTCAGAGCCATGGATGATTCCGAGCGGCGATAAGAGCGGTTGGCCAACTCTCAATGGAAAAAGGTACAATTTTTTTCTTACATCAAGACAATCAGAATATTCCAGGACACATCTCCACCTTCTCTTTATCACCAACCGCTTATTCCACTCAATCGCTCTATCTCCTCTTCACATCTCCGAAAAGGTATGACTCTACTCTGGTTTTAAAAAGATTCGAATTTTCAGAATCTTTCACACCATACTCATTCAGCCCTTCCTCACGTGCTCTCCGCATTGTTTTCTCTCCTCCAGAAAAGTATGAAGTTCCGTTCATTCAATAAAAACAGCTGATGATTTCCAGAATCGACCACCCCACTTGCTCGATGTCCCACCTACCATCTCTACCTACCACCGCATCTTCTCCTCGATTTCCTCCTAGCTCACAGAAGGTATAATCCTTTCATTTTCCCGATTGAATTAACTGAAGATTTCCAGAAACCCACAGCCACCTTCTTTCTGATCCACCACTCATCGTCTCTCACATCTCCCCCGTTTTTCCTACAGCCAATAATGGTATGATTTCCTCTCTTTCAGGTTGACTGCAATCGTTTAATTTTAGAATCCAGTACCCCCTTCATCCGTCACTCACACTCTATTTGCGACCATCACTTTGTCTCTCTAAGATCTCCACTCCTGACAGGTATAGCTTCTCCCACTTTTCAGTTAATAGTAAGTCGAATAGTTAAGACTCTAGCCTCTTCTTCTCGTCTCCACTCATTTTCACCCACTGCCTGTTCTTCTGCACCATCTCCCGTTACCCCCCCCCCCCCCCCCCCC
>LR545902.1:0-12972 GCA_900536305.3 Caenorhabditis sp. 40 LS-2015 | reverse complement strand
AAAGAAGAAACGGATTAAAATCACGCCCAACATCACTGACAGCCCGAATGAGGTCATTCCAGTCTACTGTGATGTTTCGAAATCCCCGAGAGAATGCGAAATCCCGAATACTCTGAAGTTTGAGTACTCGGATAAAAATGTGTGCACTCAGTTGGCAAGATTGGAAGAAGAGCTGCAAAAGGATAGATATGAGGTAAGGTGACCTAGTATTCAAGAACTCGGCCGCCAGGTTCTCAAGGAATTTCTGAATTGACGGCCAAGTTCTCAGATCCTAGGCCAGATTTACATTGTTATTTTTCAGAATAAGTGCAACTGCCACAACCAAAATCATCCTGTCAAATGCTGGGAAAACCCGGATTACCCTTGCTATCAAAGGAACAAAGGATTGAGAGTGTTCCAGAAGGAAGGCGGAGTCGCTCCACGGAACATGGTGAAATTTGTGAGTTGTTGTATAACCTATTCAAAATTCATAATGATAAAAAATATAGATGCTACAATCTTGATTTTAGGCTCGTTTGAAAGCCCATTGAAAAGTTAGACAAAACTTTTCAGTCCACCTTCGACCCCCTCCACCTCAATCCCCTCATGTCTTCCTACACCATTGTATACGCCTGCTCGAAGGAATGCTCATGTCGTGGGGACAATGGAAACAACGCCGCTTTGCTGCTGGACAATAAACTGCACTCGTTCGTTTTGGAGAGGAACAATATGGACCTGGGATTTTAAGTCGGAAGTTTGAGCTTTTTTCCGATAGGTGGGTTTTGCTTATGTCGTGTACTCCTCGTGGACGAGTCGAACTGTGGCTCTACAAAAGTTTTAGCGCGTTGCGGTCGCGTCCCTCAAATTCCACCGTATCATGTTTTTTCAGGCACAGTAATTGCGGACATGACGGGTGAGATTCTGGACGATGAGAGTATGAACGAGGCCAATGGAAACTATTCGTTCAACATCAACTATGGCGACGATGAAGGCTTCCAGAACAATCCATGTGGACTGAATCGGAATACGTCAAACACAGTTGTGAGCCCAATGTGGATACTGTGAGAATGTTTCAAAAAGGATGGTCGCCTTCCAATTTTCGACTCTTTTTGGTGAGATGGAACAACGCAATATCCTTTCTTCTTTGTGTATGTTTTATGTGCTAGTGTCTCTCTGTCCTACACTGAATAAATATCTCATCTTATCTTATCTTATATTCTCGAAGATCTGTCCGTCTGTACCTTTTCATTCGACATGAGTGATCGCATCCCCAAAGTTCTAAGTAAATTTTGAAAATTTTTCTAAATACAGTTTTTCGTAGTGTGGGCATACACAGTGAGCATCCTGCCTCAACAACTTCTTGAGTTGGCTGGTGATGACATTCCCGTTGGATTCAAGTGGTGTCATGGAGTTGCATGTTGCCTCCACAACGGTCAAGTCTGATACCTTCAGATTTTTTTGAAAATTTGAAAATTTCAAATTCCACCAACACGATTTAACGTCCACTTCTTACCCCTCTGTACTCTTTCCACACTCAAAAACCAATAATAAGATTTTCGATTTCAGATTTTTTTTTTGAAAATTTGAAAATTTCAGACTCTCCATTCCCTCCTCCTCCTCTACTCCACTCTGAACTCTCCACGCATAAAAAAGATAAAAAAGGCTCCACCAACACGATTCAACGTCGCTCCTCTTCATTTTGTATGAATCTTTTTTTTCTCTTTTTTACTATTAATCTTTCGCATTTTCAGGCAGAAATCAACTCAGAAACACCAATTCTGATACAAACGGAGGACCGCTAGATTCATCATAAATTAGACCACATTATCCTATGTTCAACGATACATTTGGACTGTTTCATTTTGGGACGATTCCCATTCACATTTTTTTCCTTTCGGAAGATTTCCATCTGTTCAAAATTCCAAATAATCTGCTTCTTATCGAAAAATTAAATATGAATTCAAACCGAAAATTCTACGAATCTCTATCTCCACTGAGCCTGAAATACTGCGAAAAACCCGTATAAATGAGAAATTGGCAGTTTTCGTTGCTCGAAATGCATGATTTTCAAAGTCGAGACATCCAACATTCAGGTCTTCGCGAATGGGACCATCCATGTCTCAAAATCATGACGGGCAAAGAAGTGAGATCATTCTTCACATATGGGGCCATTTTTCAGCGACCGTTTCCTTCGGTTGGACTTATTATACGCCTTTAGAGTCGCCGATTTTACCATATCCTATGTACGACATCAAAAATCAAGTATGTGACGTGTGCGATCGCTTCGCTGCTGTAAATCAAATAGCAAAACGTGATGAGAACTGACACGCCTGGAAAACTGCAAAAAATTACCAAAGTTTGTGAAAGTTCATTTTTGGAGCTGAGTTCAAGACAGAAAAGTACAGCACAGAAGAGAGGTTTTGCTCAAATAAATTAAATTCATTGCGTACTAACACATCATAGGGAAACAATAAACACGTGGAAACAGTAAACATGTGGGTCTCAGAAACCCAAAAAATACAACTTCCAGATAAGAAAAAAACGTCTACTACTCCTCGTTGTCCTTCTTAATAAATGCAGAATGCTTTCCTGCTTCGAACTCATTGTACTTTTGGATGGTGAAGACGACTGTGTTTGCGGAGGGATGACGGATCCGTGTAGCTTTTACCACAGGTTTTCACACCGCATAGGTATTTCTTCTGGAAAGAAAAACATGTTGATAACAAGCCACTTGGCACTAGAGAACGACTCTTAGGATTATCCATTCAACCAGAAAACAGTAAGTATTTCAACTGAAACCAATTCTCACCTTGTAACTATGAACTTGTTTCTCGTGTCTCGCCTTATCTCGTCCATTCGTGAATGCTTTTCCGCAGATCGAGCACTCATATGGCTTCTCTCCAGTGTGAAGCCGTGTTTTCACTTTCAGGTTCTCCAGAATATTTGAGGCGTCACGGTTGACCATCTATATTACCTTGCAAACGAATGGTTTTTCTTTTGTATGCGAGCAGACGTGGGTCTGGAGCTTGTAATACGCATCGAAAGGCGTATGAGTATACCTTCCCAGAGGCATTTCCAGCATTGGCGTTCCCCATCCTCCCTCATGTGAGCTTCGACGTGACTCACGAATATCTGGAAGCGAACTCATTTTTCTTGTTACGTCTACCGGTTCAACCAGAATCCTCTCTGCTCATTCGGACTCCCTGAACTCACCCTCTCTTGCGTGAAGTGATCTTCGCAAGCTTTCCATCTGCATATTCTCTCCACACCATCATCTCTTTCCTCTGCAACATCATCTAGCATGGGTACAGATTTCTTCAATTTGGAAGCTCCAAGAGGGCGACCAACTTTTTTTCCCTGAAATATATCCTTTTTTTCAGATTCGCAACATATTGGGCTCGTTTTGCCTTCAGCCTCAGATTACTCACTGTTTTCGAAAGGCGTGGCCATGGAGCAGACTCAGCTTTGGATGAGGGATCTTCAGGTATTAGTCGCTTTCTACTTTTGGGCTCCGAGTTTTCCAGCTCTTCTTGTGCTGGATCTACAGTTGCTCCCACCGATTCGCCGAGCACCATATACACCTTTTCCCTTTCCTCGACGGTGGTCTCTTCTGTGGATGTAAATTGGTGCGGTTTGGCCGGGCGACTCGGCCGAGTGGAGAGAAAAATCTGAAATGTTTAAAAAATTTACGAAAAATGAAACTTTAGAAATTCTTACCATTTAGAGAAAATAAAAAGAAGGGCCGTTTTGAACAGTCAACAGCCACACCAAATGGGATATGTACAGCTGGTCCAAAAAAGGAAATATATGGATTTCCCCATTCAGACCGGTCTCATCGCAGCCATACTTCATCTGGAGATCCTAACATGAATGGATGGTTCTTGAGTCTTACTTGTAGGTTTACAGGATGATGGGTACAAACTCCGCCCCTCCCAGACCAGTGTGTTTTACAATTGGTTTTAGCATCATTTGTGGGTTGTAAAGGTAGTGTTGTCATGGATGACAACAATAAAAGAAGCTCCTCACACTACCTTTATAACCGAACAATGATGAAAAACCCTTGTAAAACAAACAGGTCTGGGAGGGGCGGAGTTTGTACCCATCATCTTGCAAACCTGCTGGTAAGACTTGAGAATCATTCATTCATTCGGGGACTGCAAAAATGAAGATCTAGAGTTGCTTGATCACCAAATTTTTTAGAAAACGAGTCATTGGAACATTTTCAACTGCTCAAAGCTGACCATTTTGCACTGAAAATCACCAAAAGAAATACAATTATGGCCAGCACTGTAGACTAGAACATAGGATGCTTTTTTTCAGATTATCAGACGACGAGGCAGTTTGGTGGCTGTTATAGTGAATCATATAAGTTGAATGAAAACATGGATCATTAAAGAATTTATTGCATAACACAAAATGAAAACATAACCAGGCAATATCACTCATCTTCGGAACCATTTTCATCCAAAAAATTTTCTTCTTGATCCGAAGATTCTTGCTCTCCATCAGACGACAGAAAAAGTGAAATCTCCAGCTGATCTACCACCCTTCCCCTGCATTCTGCCCACCACAGTTCTACCTATCTCTATTTCAGCCTCTTTCCCATCGTGGAATCTCTTGATGATTCCTGAGAAACGTGGAGCGTACGGGTCATCGGTTCTGAAATAAAGATGCGATTGTTAATGAGAGCCCAAGCGAAACTAACTCGAACAAGCCAAGGCTGCCATCCTCTTGAATTCTCATCTCCACGCCATCAGCGAAATCTGCTTCGCACACCAGCCTCATCCATCTCAGATTCGTCAAATGCGTTCCTCTCTGCCAGGCGTTCACGAGTTCCATGAACTCGTCCAGGTCTCCTAAAACAAATTCGGCATCGATGACCTCCATCTGTGGGCTGTTGAGAATATCAGATGGATGAAGCAAGAGACAGTTAACGAGTATCAGCGATTTCTGATTCAACTTGTAATCTTCCGGCTCTTCATCGTAGTGCAACCAGTGGACCGCTTCCATTTCCAGCTCCTCGAGAGGAGAGAAACATCTGGAATGTTCAAACAATTTACGAAAAGTACAACTATAGAAAGTCTTACCTTTTGGAGAAAATAAAAATGCAGGGGCTGTTTTAAACAGTCAACATCCTGGGGTGGAGGGCACCAAATGGAATATGGACTGCTCTGCTACTGGTCCAAACAATTCAGATCAGTCTCATCGCAGTCACATATCTGGACATCCTCGAATGAATGGATGATTCTTGAGTCTTACCTGTGGGTTTGCAGGATGATGGGTACAAGCTCCGCCCCTCCCAGACCAGTGTGTTTTACAATGGGTTTTAACATCATTTGTGGGTTGTAAAGGTAGTGTTGTCATGGATCACAACAATAAAAGCACCCCCTCACTCTACCTTTATAACCCAACAATGACGGGGAACCCCTTGTAAAACACACAGGTCTGGGATGGGCGGAGTTTGTACCCATCATCTTGCAAAACCACAGGTAAGACTCGAAAATCATCCATTTATTTTAAGATATCCAGATGGAGTATGGCTGCGATGAGACCAGGGGAAATTCACATATTTCCTTTTTACGACCAGCAGTCCATATTCCATCTGGTGTGCTCCATCCCCAGGCTGTTGACTGTTCGAAACGGCCTTTGAACTCCTATTTTATTTAAAAGGTAAGAATTTCTAGAGTTGTCGTAAATTGTTAAAACATTTCAGATGACTCCCTACACTTGACCGAATCGCCTGGCCAAACCGCACCGATTACCATCATTTTTTGGCTAAGAAGTTTTCCGGTGAGACAAGAAGCGTTTCTCTAATGTCAGATGCACGAATAGGGCAAAAAATTTGTAACAATTTTTGTACGGGACAGGTTTTACGAGGAGGACCGGTTTAGACGCACCCTGAGAAATTTCTCTGAAAATGCAAATTCCAAGCATTATTCTCGATTTCAGCTGATTTTGAAGGTTTTTTTCCAGAAAAATTTCGAAAACTAAAAGTATTGCAACTTTTCTATAATATTCTTTGCACAAAATTGCTGAAAATTGGTCGAACGGTGACATAAAATTGAAGCATGTTCCTTTAAAGTATGGTAGCTGTTTTTGTTTAATTGAAAAAAAGATATGTCCGCTTGAGTTAGTGTTTAAAAATCTGAAATTTTAAAAATAGGTCAAGTTTATAGGCATTTTAAAGCTCTTTTTTTTGAATTCAAAAATGATGTTTTTGCTGGACGTGAAGCAAAAGGGATGATATTTACAATGATTTTAGTCGCAACGGGTAGAGCGCGTGTCTGTGTCTCTGGCCACGAATATTGAAGTTACTCAATTCTAGTCTAGTTTATACTCATTTTGAAGTTCTCAGCCTCCAGTTCATTTCTAGGTTATTAAATTTCCAAGGTTTTCATGATTCAGAAAGAAGAAACGGATTCAAATCACGCCCAACATCACTGGCAGCCCGAATGAGGTCATTCCAGTCTACTGTGATGTTTCGAGATTCCCGAGAGAATGCGAAATCCCGAATACTCTAAAGTTTAAGTACTCGGATAAAAATGTGTGCACTCAGTTGGCAAGATTGGAAGGAGAGCTGCAAAAGGATAGATATGAGGTAAGGTGACATAGTATTCGAGAACTCGGCCGCTAGGTTTTCAAGGATCTTCTGAATTGACGGCCAAGTTCTCAGATCCTAGGCCAGATTTACATTGTTGTTTTTTTCAGAATAAGAGCAACTGCCACAACCAAAATCCTCCAGTTAAATGCTGGGAAAACCCGGATTGCCCTTGCTATCAAAGGAACAAAGGATTGAGAGTGTTCCAGAAGGAAGGTGGAGTCGCTCCACGGAACATGGTGAAATTTGTGAGTTGTTGTATAACCTATTCAAAATTCATAATGATAAAAAATATTGATGCTACCATCTTGATTTTTGGCTCATTTGAAAGCCCGTCAAAAGTTACACAAATCTTTTCAGTCTTACTTCGACCCCCTCCACCTCAATCCTCTCATGTCCTCTTACACCATTGAGTACGCCTGCTCGGAGGAATGCTCATGTCGTAGGAAGTGCGGATACAACGCCACTTTGCTGCTGGACAAGAAACTCAACTCATTGGTTTTAGAGAGGAAAAATATGGACCTGCGATTTCAAGTCGGAAGTTCGAACTTTTTGCCGAAGGGTGGGTTTTGCTTAGATCGTGTACTTCTTGCGGACAAGTCGAATTGTGGCTCTACAAAAGTTTTAGCGCGTTGCGGTCGCGTCGCGGCGCAAATTCGACCGTATCATGTTTTTTTCAGGCACTGTAATTGCGGACATGACGGGTGAGATTTTGGACGATGAGAGTATGAACGAAGCCAATGGAAACTACTCGTTCAACATCAACTATGGCGACGATGGAGGNAGATATGAGGTAAGGTGACCTAGTATCCGAGAACTCGGCCGCAAGGTTTTCGAGGGTTTTTTTAATTGGCGGCCGAGTTCTCAAATCCTCGGCCAGATTCAAATTGTTGTATTTTCTAGAATAAGTGCAACTGCCACAACCGAAATCCTCCAGTCAAATGCTGCGAAAACCCGGATTACCCTTGCTATCAAAGGAACAAAGGATTGAGAGTGTTCCAGAAGAAAGGCGAAGTCGCTCCACGGAACATGACGAAATTTGTGAGTTGTTGTATAACCTATTCAAAATTCATAATGATCAAAAACATTGATGCTACAATCTCGATTACAAACTCATTTGAAAGCACGTGAAAAGTTACACAAAATTTTTCAGACCTCCTTCGACCCCTCCCCCTCCATCCCCTCATGTCCTCCTACACCATTGGGTACGCCTGCTCGGAGGAATGCTCATGTCGTGGGGAGTGTGGAAACAACGCCACTTTGCTGCTGGACAAGAAACTCAACTCATTGGTTTTGGCGAGGAAAAATATGGACCTGCGATTTCAAGTCGGAAGTTTGAACTTTTTGCCGAAGGGTGGGTTTTGCTTAGATCGTGTACTTCTTGCGGACAAGTCGAATTGTGGCTCTACAAAAGTTTTAGCGCGTTGCGGTCGCGTCGCGGCTCAAATTCGACCGTATCATGTTTTTTTCAGGCACTGTAATTGCGGACATGACGGGTGAGATTTTGGACGATGAGAGTATGAACGAAGCCAATGGAAACTACTCGTTCAACATCAACTATGGCGACGATGGAGGCTTCCAGAACATTCCATGTGGACTGATTCGGAATGCGTCGAATCTATTGACGACCATGACCTATGAGAAGTCGTGGAACATCGACACGACGATCGTTGGCAATGTTGGACGAATGCTCAATCATAGTTGTGAGCCGAATGCACAAAGAACGTGTTCCCCGGGANACATCGACACGACGATCGTTGGCAATGTTGGACGAATGCTCAATCATAGTTGTGAGCCGAATGCACAAAGCACGTGTTCCCCGGGGATCAGGTAGGGTTTTGATTGGTGTGTGAGGAGCAGAAGTTCTTCGACGTCGATATAGAGTTTGAGCAGTTGGAGCTACTCCAGTGTTTGTTCCAGCTGATAGTGGTCGAGTTATTGATACTTCTTCCTTCGTCTTCTTTCTCGTCGACCCCCACCAGCTCGTCGTCGTAGACCCTCTCGATCATCAGTCACGTCAACAGCGCCAAAGCCTCGTGGAAACCAACCGCAAGCAGCAGTCGCCAACTACGCTAAGACCGAGGGACTTCTGCAGTACCTGCTGTTAGAGGTGAGTTATTCTTGTGATTTAGGTTAGGGAGAAAATAAGAGGTGTCTTTTAAAGTTGAACTGTTTACTCATGATTTTAAGAGTGTGGCCTAGAAACCCTCAAATGGCCCGGAATCCAACAAAAAACCATTTTGGTGGCTTAGAAACCCGAAAATCCATTTTAGTGGCCTATAAACCCTAAAATGGCCAATAAACCAAAANATCAGGTAGGGTTTTGATTGGTGTGTGAGGAGCAGAAGTTCTTCGACGTCGATATAGAGTTTGAGCAGTTGGAGCTACTCCAGTGTTTGTTCCAGCTGATAGTGGTCGAGTTATTGATACTTCTTCCTTCGTCTTCTTTCTCGTCGACCCCCACCAGCTCGTCGTCGTAGACCCTCTCGATCATCAGTCACGTCAACAGCGCCAAAGCCTCGTGGAAACCAACCGCAAGCAGCAGTCGCCAACTACGCTAAGACCGAGGGACTTCTGCAGTACCTGCTGTTAGAGGTGAGTNGCTCGTCGTCGTAGACCCTCTCGATCATCAGTCACGTCAACAGCGCCAAAGCCTCGTGGAAACCAACCGCAACCAGCAGTCGCCAACTACGCCAAGACCGAGGGACTTCTGCAGTACCTGCTGTTAGAGGTGAGGTATTCTTGTGATTTAGGTTAGGGAGAAAATAAGAGGTGTCTTTTAAAGTTGAACTGTTTACTCATGATTTTAAGAGTGTGGCCTAGAAACCCTCAAATGGCCCGGAATCCAACAAAAAACCATTTTGGTGGCTTAGAAACCCGAAAATCCATTTTAGTGGCCTATAAACCCTAAAATGGCCGATAAACCAAAAAATCCCATTTGGTGGCCTAGATACTCAAAATCGGCCTAGAACCCCCAAAAACCATTCTGTTGGCCTAGAAGCCCCGAAATGGCATAGAATTCCGAAAATTCATTTTGGTGGCCTAGGAACACAAATGGCCCAGAAACCTAAAAACCATATTCGGCATCCTAGGAACCCTAAATTGACCTAGTATTCTAGAAACCCATTATGTAGGCCTACAAATCGAAAAATTTATTTTAGTGGACTAGAAACACCCAATAAGCCTAGAACCCCAAAAACCATTCTGTTGGCTTAGAAACACCCAAATGGCCTAGAAATCCACTTTCCAATTTCAGTTCTTCCCAGTGCACACCTTCTCCATCCTAATGCTCGGGATTCTCACCGCTTGTGACCAAGCAGAAGTCCGCAACTTTCAAGGACCTTCCATCAAACTCTTAAAGTTGTTCAAACGACTCCGAAGCATTCTGATCATTCCTCTGGGTGCCAAAATGGTTTTGAAGTGTATCGACAAAAAATCGGCCAATTCATGAAGCACAATGATACAGTAGAAGNTGTTGGCCTAGAAGCCCCGAAATGGCATAGAATTCCGAAAATTCATTTTGGTGGCCTAGGAACACAAATGGCCCAGAAACCTAAAAACCATATTCGGCATCCTAGGAACCCTAAAATGACCTAGTATTCTGGAAACCCATTATGTAGGCCTACAAATCGAAAAATTTATTTTAGTGGCCTAGAAACACCCAATAGGCCTAAAACCCCAAAAACTATTTTGTTGGCTTAGAAACACCCGAATGGCCTAGAAATCCACTTTCCAATTTCAGTTCTTCCCAGTGCACACCTTCTCCATCCCAATGCTCGGGATTCTCACCGCTTGTGACCAAGCAGAAGTCCGCAACTTTCAAGGACCTTCCATCAAACTCTTAAAGTTGTTCAAACGACTCCGAAGCATTCTGATTATTCCTCTGGGTGCCAAAATGGTTTTGAAGTGTATCGACAAAAAATCGGCCAATTCATGAAGCACAATGATACGGTAGAAATTTGATTTTTTGGAGCAAAAAATAATAAAAGAATTTTTTCAGAGCGATCTGCCGTTGAGCGGACTCCACACCAACCTTGAACTGCTTCTTGATATTGTTACTAAAAACTGAGATTACTGTAGATCCGAACACCGCTCTTCAGGTTTTTGTTCGTCTTGTTATAATTTGTTTTTAGACGTTTTGTCCAATAAATATTTTGGTGGCCTAACATTTCACATATGTTTTCATGCGCTTAAACACCACCTAGCTAGAGACGCAGACACTCTCGTTTCTTTGCGTCTTCGCCCACTAACAGAAAAACTACCGTAACTTGGCTTAACATGCAGATCCAACTGTAAAAACTATACTTTGAAATCAGCTAGTTGAGATGGTTCGAATAAGCCTGAATCTTTACTAATAACATTTGAAAACTTGAAAAATGTGTCGCCAGCTGTAACTCATCTCTTTCTGAACCGATTCTATTGGTTTTAGTACCAAAAATTTGAAATGTTTTGTAAATAATGCCCGTATGTTTCAATTTTTTATACGTTGAAAATTGAGCAAGTTACGGCTCTTTTTCCGTTTTCTCAGTACTAATTTTGGCAATTTTGAGACGACAAATGTGTAGCGCACCCTTTCTTATACTCAAAATGAACCGATTTCTTTGGAATTTTGCCAGCTTATTACTGAAACACTGGGGATGATGCCCGTATGCTTAGAATTTTTTTATCTCTAAAATTGAGTAAGTTACAGCACTTTTATCAAACCGTATGTTTGTTTGGACATCGCCAATTGTACCTTAACTCTTTCTGCACCGATTTGATTGGTATTAGCACCAAAAGATTGGGNGACGACAAATGTGTAGCGCACCCTTTCTTATACTCAAAATGAACCGATTTCTTTGGAATTTTGCCAGCTTATTACTGAAACACTGGGGATGATGCCCGTATGCTTAGAATTTTTTATCTCTAAAATTGAGTAAGTTACAGCACTTTTATCAAACCGTATGTTTGTTTGGACATCGCCAATTGTACGTTATCTTTTTCTGCACCGATTTGATTGGTATTAGCACCAAAAGATTGGAAATTTTATATCTGGATATCTGGGGATGATACCCATACAATTAGATTTTTGATTCGTTCAAAAATGAGGTCACAAAAACATAAGAAAGGGCCGGATGCCGGACGAAGAAGCGACAGACATCAAAAGAGAGAGAGTTAGGGCCGGAGGCCCTGACAAAAGAGCCAGAGGCTTCAGAGTTCCGGAGGGAAGGGCCGGGGGCCCTGAAAAAGAAGTCACAGGCTTCCGTGTTCAGAAGGGAAGGGCCGTAGGCCCTGACAATCAAGCCACAGGCTACAGAGTTCCGGAGGGAAGGTCCGGAGGCCCTGACAAAAGAACCGCAGGCTCAAGAACGCAGATGTAAGCGAAGGCCAGGAGGTGGAGCCCCGCGTGAGCGGGGCGTAAACCAACTGGTATGACACAGTTTGGAGAATGTTCAAATTGCAATATTTTGGAGTGGTACTGTAACTTGACAATTTGTTGCTGACAAAGTATAACAGAGTACTGGTAAAAACCATCTTTGGTCATGTGTTCATAAAAATGATTAGTAAACCATATAGAATCTGCGCTATAGAACCATGTAGAATCTGAACTTCAGATATTCCCGTAATCATAAATTGAAAGTTTCCACGATCCGGAATGAATCTCAGCTCCAATATTTCGGAGTTATCGATTTGGTGTTGAAAATAGCAGCTGAAGTAGTATGAACAAAAGTCAGATGGTACTTTATACCAGATTTGCAGTTGAGATAAGATTTGGTCCAGACGGTAAATGTGGGTGAGTTGCTTGCATTGGATTTGAAAGTAGTGGAAGGTGGAGGAGTTAATGAAGATTTGTGAAAAGATTCAGAATCCCAAAATCTCAGAATCCCAGAAAACTCACATTTTTCAACAAGACCAAGTCGCTCGGCCACAATAGAATCATCATCACATTCACTCCCGGATACTTGGCCAGGTGCACCAACTCTTCGACCTTGACGTTGTTTCTAATCAAAAGTGACCGGAGATTCTGAATTCGATCTACCTTCAAAAGTAAAAAAAAATTTTGATCTACCTCCAAAGTGTTCTCCGAGAAATAGGTTCTCAAAATCGACGTTATCCAATAGTAGGGTCTTTTGACCGTATTCCACAGCCGTTGAGAAATATGAAATCATTGCGATTGCTACGCTTTTCTTCAGCTTTTAAAAAAAGAAATTCCTTTCGGAACAGCTCTGGGAGCAGTATAAAAGGGCTGGTAGTTTTTATTGCTTTATTCATTCATTTATCTCACTTGAAGAAAAGGGCAAAAAAAAATGTTGAGAACTTTGAAAATGTTTTTCAAAAACTTGAAAAACTTTTCGACTTGAGCTCGAAAAAAAAAGAAAAACAAAATCTGCCCAAGTCGCAGTCGAACCAGCACC
>LR545900.1:0-13298 GCA_900536305.3 Caenorhabditis sp. 40 LS-2015 | reverse complement strand
CACTGATTATGGATTCCATATTGGAGCAACAGTTCACATAAAGACCGGATTCATTGTTACGGGAACGGCTGAAAAAAGAGTTGGAATTAATATCGTCAGAAAAAACTTTTGTGATCCAAAATTTAAAAATGAAATGCCGCTTGAATAATTTTTCCCCATGCGACCGATCGAAATTCGCAAATAGACAATTTTAATTTCCCGGCTCTTCAAAGTCAGCAGCAAAACTTGAACAGGAAATAAGCTTAATGTCGTCCATGAGTACCGGAAATAAGCCGGATCCAATAGTCCCAATTAGTTGTAGGGAAGGTATTATGTTAAGATCTACTTCAAAACTCTATTCGAAATTACATTTAGAATCTTTAGCAATAGTTGAGCAGATAGAGTACCTATGTCATCGTAAATTATCCAGTTTTGGAAATGATGTGAATAAGTAGTTTGAGCTAGTCGTTTCCTCCGCAACGATACACTTGTGAAGATGTAATAAGTCCGATGTCAATCTTCAATATTCTAAAGTTTCCAGGTCACATATTTCAAGGGCGTCCAAGTATGAAGTATAAGCAATAACTTCTTTCCAAAGACACCGACAAACAAGTTTCTTTTGAATTTACACAGTCCACGGTATCCTCGGACGGAAATAAACTTTGAAACAAAATTTCGCAGTTGGCGTTCATCATACAACTACTCCATTTATATCACCAGATAGCCCTTGAAATTCTGAACAACTTCATTGTGGCCGATTTTTGAAATAGGTCATGATTATTTTTTTAGGTCCAAAAAATCATGATTTCAGTTCAATTTTTGAGGCAAACTTCAGGACTAAATTTCTCAGCTGAGACTGAAAGTTAAGAAACGTTTTTAATCCATAAGGTAGCTAGCGATTTTCTGAACAACGCCATTGTGGCCGATTTTTGAATTTAATTTTTGTAATTTAATTGTGACCCAAAAACATGATTTTTCAGTGCTAATTTTGCAAAAAGTAATAGCCCCAGATATGTTCCCCACGTGAAACCTATTTCCAGTCTAGGATCTTGTGCAGTCAGAGAATTTTCTCGAAATTCGCTTATCTATCGAATGGAAAGAATGCTTTCTAGTACGTGAGTGACTACCTTTCCAAATGTCCAAAATCGAGATAATAAGCTACAAAGTTTGGTGCATTTCACCACGTTTTTACAATTGTTCGCCATTTTCGTCCTTCGAAGGACTCATACTTTTTCTCCCTGTTCTGTACGTACAGTCTATGAGAACAGAAAACCAGGAAAACAGCGATTAGAGCCAAGTGAAGAACATCTGCACTAGTCTGATTTCCACGTCATCTGATCGCAGATACCGTATACGTTATAAGTGCCACATCCCTTCTCCCGTCTTTGTCATGTGGCTCCTCCGAGCATACTCATTTGAATTCTCGGATTTTTTTTGAATAAATCAAAAATGTACGAAAAGCTAGTGTTGAGACAAATGAATGCGGCGACAAAATAAGGAGATTCGAAAAGGAGAATAATGAGGGTCGAGCCTCTTCTCATAGGGTATAAAACAGCTGGACACTGACATATGAGTGAACCATCGGGAGCATCGGAAAAATAGGGTGAAATCATTGGTTGATGTTGGGTGTAAAGCGGTTGGGGATTATGATGGAAGGGGACGTAATAACTCAATTTTCAATTAATTTCAGATTAACTATTGCTTTCTTTTATCACAATTGTTGCGCTTTTCGTGCTGTTTCCTCATTTCGAGTGAGAAACAGGAATCTTTCAATCATGCATCATGTTGACTAAAAGTCACAAAACAAAATTTGAACTGCCGCATGAAAAAATGAATGCGTTGGAGCGATGTTGCATTTTCTTTAATTTGCTCATTTTATTTTTTGCACTAGTTTTCCAGCGAATTTCGAACTGATAAACTGAATAATTTGGATGAAATGTCGTTAGAAATTGTACAAAAGAGCCTTCTGAATATTCTAGAAGCAGTCGCGGACGCAGTTGCCACTTCCGGCGCCACGAGAAGGTGAAAGATTGTTCATACTGATAGAATGGTAATTAATAGCAATTTTAGATGCCGACTGGTTGCTGTGAGTAAAACGAAGCCCGCTGAACTGATAGAAGGATGTTATGCACATGGTCAACGTCATTTCGGTGAAAACTATGTGCAAGAAGTGAATTTAGATGACATTGTTCAATAACTCAACTCGTTTTTTGTTCAGCTTGAGGAGAAATCTGCATCATTATCATCAAAGTGTCCAGAGATTCGATCGCACTTCATTGGCCAGGTTCAATCAAACAAGGTTACTTATAAATAAGATGGCGAGATATTCAAAAGTCTCAGTTTAGATTTCAAAAGTGTGCAACTCTCCAGGAATTTGGTGCGTGGAGACGCTGGAATCTGAGAAACATGCACGTCTTTTTGACAAGGTGAGGGTGACTCAAGAGAATTGCAAATCACCAAAGTGACACAGGAATGGTCTAAACACGGCGCCACCTCCACTCCTCTCCGAGTTCTGGTTCAAGTGAACACTTCAGGAGAAGAGAACAAAGGAGGGATCCACATCAATGAGGCTCCTAAGCTCGCAGAGTTCATTCGAAAGAAATGTGTCAATTTGAAGTTCGATGGATTTATGACTATCGGATCCTTTGATAATAGGTAAACAAACGAGTTTTCGTATTTGTATCACAGCTGAAAACCAACCTACTTATTAGCTGTACACAAAAATTCAAGTTTTAGTTTTACATGAATGCGAAGGTGTTCGGAATGTGACGTGTTTTGCTCATTCTGACTGGAACAGGCACGAAATTTTCAGAATGTTTATGCAAAATAAAGAGTTTTCAGTCACACGAATGGCGTCAACCCGGATTTCGAGAAGCTGTTCAATGTGAGACGAGATTGGGCACAACTGACGGGTTGGTTTTCTGAAAAAAAAAAGATGTCGCTGCAGTCTGAATTGTTTTGAAACAGAACGTAAAGTCACTGATGTAGAAGGATGGAACAAGATAGCAACAAGAAAAGGGAAAAAAATATATGTTTGAGACAAAGATGGTAATGTCCGAATTGAGTATTTTGGAGACAGTGCCTCAGTTTAGCACTTTCAGAAAAAGGGTAGTAATATAGAATATAAATTTGATGAGATAGAACGTGAAAGGTATTTACTACGGAACAGAAAAGCACAAAATAGAAATTTAGCGGTATAGAACTGTAACGAATCAGAAATCTCCATTAAAGGGCGAGTACGCTAATTCAAAATTGAAAATTTTTGGCAATAATTTTATATGAAAAGATGCAGCTTGGAAACCTGGGAAGAAAATGTTCTGACACTAGGTCACGAAAATCACTCGTTCGAAAGATGGGCCAAAAACAGCTCAAAAAAAGTGAACGTAGACCGATCAAAATTCAATTTTTGATAAAAAATTTCTTCACGCTGACCAAAGACTTTTCGTACAACCTAATAGAGAGAAAATATGACTTATCGGCTTGTTTATTGAAACAGCAAAACACGGAATTGATCAAACTGAAAAAAGAAGAGAAAGAGGCAACGAAATAGTATCAGAATATGTTGAGAGCTCAAGAAGAAGCACTCTCAGCCGCCAGAACTTATTGGATCATCTTTCTGAATCCGAACATGGTCTTGAAACATCCAGAACTTCTTTGCAAAGCATCTCAATGCATCATCAATCACCTTGGCAAACTTGAGTTTTCCTTCATTTTTCTTGTTTTTTTAGCCTTGAAACCAAACTCCAGATTTTTAACGTTTATCTAATCTGTTTTCAGAATGAACCCGCTTTTAAAAGCGCTTTTCTTGTAATGGAATTGAATTTTCCCCAAACTTTGGTTTTCTTTTTGTCTACAATTTTTTTTAAAACTCGATTTCACCCAGAAATTCGCTTCGTCATACGGATTTTCACTCGAAAACTGTAAAAAATTCAAGAAAGTGTATCCAAAAAAAAAAATGTAAAATTCAAATTTCCACCAAAAATGCGAGTCAAATCCTTGGCGCGAAACTCTGAAGTTCAAAGTTTTGAACTTTCTTCTCCAATTTCCTGCGATTTTCTACATTTTTCTTTCAGTTCTTGGAAAATAAATACTTTTGACATACCCAAAAAACTTTTAGAGCGCGATTTTTTCAATTTACGCAAAAAAAGTGAGCGAAAAACCGGCGGACCCGCGTAAACATATCAGCTGTTGTATAGCAACGACGATCTCATTTTCCACTCGTTTTTCAATGGAATTTTTCGATTTTTAGGTTGATTTTTGATTTTTTAGTGTGGTCTTGAATGCAGAATTCGAAAATTTGCCTCATTTACGGCTGGATTACTAGTTTTTGAAATTTAGCCTTCACTTGAAATTCAAAACTTTCGGTAGCGTATTTGAACTTTTCGGTCAGTTCTAGTTGAATTCTCTCGATTTTCGAGTCATTTTCCCGTAATTTTGAGAACCTGTTAGCCTATAATCGACAAAAAATGGGCGAATATTGAACATTTTAACGTTCAGTTATTGCTGGATGTTTCTGGGTGATTTTCTCGATTTTTTGCTCATTTTTCGAGAATTTCCAGTCAATTCTAGAAGAGTTCGCCCTCTTTTTCATTGGTTCCACCTGGAAAAGAATGTGGGTGAACAAGCTGAAACTGTTCACTATTATCTGATTACTCAAAAAAAAATCCCTCGGTTCGACCCGAGAATTCATTTCACTTGAGATTTTTGCATATTCTGTTTTGGGTTAGTTTTCGCGGTGGTTTCTGAACATTTTGAAGATATCCCCCTCCTGTTGTTGGCATTGACGTTTTCTTTTTGATCCGGAGCTCGTCTTTCTCTGGAAGACTATCCCTTTTTTCTGTTAATTTTTTTTCTTATAGATATGATCAAGGCCATGAGCGACGAGTTCTTCGGGGCATTCGACTTCACCGCCGAGTCTTTGCCAGCTCCCACAACTGGGTCTGGTGAGTTTGCATGATCCTGTCCTGCTAACCATTGAACAGCGTTCCAGAGCTCGAGAAACCCCCAGGAATCGGCTATGAAGGCGGTTGAAAAGCTGCGACGTTTGACGGCTCAGTTCGAGGAGATGGTTTCCGCCGAAGGTACTCAGTCTCCGTAACGTTTCTTGTCAATTATGAGAAGTTTTTGCAGGTTTGCCAAGCAATCATCTCACCGATGAAGCCATCAAAACCACCATGGATGATTTTGCCTCGCTCGTGCTCAACTTTGGCGTCGTCTTCCCGGCGGTATGCTGTGTCTAACATAAGTTGCGTCTACGTCTTGCTTCCTTTTTTCAGACTCTCAACGGTAACCCGATGATCGACACTGGAGTGATTCTGAAGGCGGTGCTGGATCAGATTCTCGGGTTGAATGAGAAGTTGAACATGATCATCGAAAAGCAATCCGAAATGTACCCGATCATCGCCAACTTCAACGACAGCAACTAAAACGTCGTTCCTTCATTCTCTTTTTTTTTCACTTTCTCTGTGGGATATAATTCTCTCACACCAAATTGACCAAATTGTGTTGTATATTATTATCCAAATGTCCGTTTTACCCGATTCTGTGTGAATGAAGATTTGCATATTTCAAAAAGACGTTTTTCAAATGAGACAAAAAATGTTCTAGTCACTTCTTATCTGCCCCTTTTTCAGTTCGCTCAAGTCAGTCTGACTCAATAGATAGTGTGAATGATCGTCAGGAAGGTTCCAACGGAAGTGCTTCAAGCTCAACTCCACAGATTTGTGCAGGTAATATTCTCTCAAAATGTATCAAATATTTGTGTTGCATAACATTTTTTTTCAGATCCTCTACACGAAGCTATTCGAAAATACTACTTGCACAACTGCATTCTGCAATGACAATGAAATCAGCATCCGTCTGGAAGTTCATACTTCGGGCGCAGATGAAGCTGTACGAAGCATGTGGAGAGGGTCTTCAAAGTGCGGAGCTCACCAAAGTTTTGGAGGATCTCGCTAGATTGAGACAGTCCGACGATTGTTTCTGCAAACCAGAGCTTGACTTCGTAAGTTTCTCGATATCATGATTTTTCAAAGATTTAACTTCCAGACAATCGGAGCTGCAGTTCGTCATATTGGTGTTGCCGCCGTGATGAATGTTTTGTCGCTGGATGTGGATCCGGACGCTGCTACTCTGTCCACCGATTTCACCCGTTCGTGGCTTCTCCCAGTCCTTCGTGTCAACATCCACAATGCACCGATTTCCCTCTTCATTTCTCATTTCCTTCCAATCGCCATGAAAATTCATCGTCGTCTTCCAACTCTCCAGACACAAGTTCAACGACTGTACAGTACTTTCCAATTCCAACTCTGGGAGTTGCTTCCATCATTCTGTGAATCGCCGTCTGATCTCGAAACGTCCTTCCCAGACATTGCACCAATTCTTGGAGCTGCTTTGAACGAAAGAAAGGACCTCATCATGACTGTTTTGAACGCGATCAGACGTGCACTCCGTTTCTCTCTGGAGCCTGACGCGCCTGCTGAGCGAGTTGAAGTTATGAGTCGATACGCGAAGAATTTCATGCCAATCTTCTTCAATCTGTACACTGGATCTGTGGTTGACGGAGGCTACGATGACAAAAGAGTTCGACTTTCTGTCCTTGAAGCCATACGTCTTTATACGGAAGTAACACCGGCCGATTTGGTGACGAAGTACGTGGACAGCGCCATCACAAAATCGCAAAACGTCGAAGAAGGATCTTCGACCGCTGTGGCTTCGCAGAAGCAAGCTCGTGTGCTCGATATTCTTTGCGCTTTGGCTAAAGTAGCCGAAAATGATAATATCTCAAAAATTTTGGATACGTTCAAAAGAAGGCCTACAGAATATTGGAAGAAGTCATTCAAAGAAGATCCAACCCAGAAATCGAGCATCTTTTGGAGACACGCAGCGACTACGTTGAAGATGCTCTCTTGAAGCGGATTGAAGCGATCAGTTTCCCGGCCAGAGCTTCTTATGTGAGTATTTCATTCGAAATGCTGTTTTTCATCATAAAAATTTACAGTGTTCCTGCGTTCATATGCTGTTCGATGGATGTGGCACACTCAAGGAAGTCACAGGTCTCACCCAGAAGCTTATCCGAAACATCATAATGCTCCTCGACAAGGACAACAATGTGCACACTCGTCAGAATTCCAGCAAATGCATCCAATTCATCTGCAGTAAAATTCTCGATCTCGTCGAGGATCCCACGGTTGACACGCCATCGGCTGCTCTCGAGCCAGTTCTTTCACAACTCTATGAGCTTACGACGCTCACTGCAACCCAAAAGACCACTGGAGACATTCCTCTTAATGTTGCGAGGTCGTGCTTGGTGGCTGCTAACATCATCGCTCAAAAACAAATCAAAGTTCTCAACGCGATTGCCACTTCAAAGATGATCTCGTTCGCATGTTCTTGGGGTGCCGAAGGACGTGCTGCAGTGAGAATCCTGGCTATTCGTTTGTTGCGTGTTCTTTGCCAAAAGATTCCTGAAGTGATGCTCCAACAGTTCCGTGAACAAATTCTCACCACTGTCTTTGAAGGACAACTCACCAGCGATTTGACCATCAAAGTTCGAAAAGCAAATCGACTGCTTCTTGAGGTTCTCGTTGAGAAGTTCGGTGTGAATGTACTTCAAAAGTACACCGATAAGGCAGACTGGATGAAACAAATGAAGAACATCGAGAAGATCAGAAAGCGAAAACTCAAAAAGGCTGCTGCTGGAGAACCCATGGATCAAGACGGAAGCGACGATGATGGTTTTAGCGTTATCAGTGGTTCACACGGAAAAGATGCTAAAACTTACATCAGCAAGCACCATCGCATGGAGGAAAGGGTATCTACAGGTTGGTTTTTCCTTCGATTTGCGCATTCTAAAGTTCAAATTTACAGAGATACTTCTGCGAAATCGCAAGTAGGCAGCTCAGTCGGCGGAAGGAAGCAGCAGAAACAGCCACATAAGCCGAAACCAAAGCAGAAGGGAGTTCAACCGTATGGGTACGTTCCGCTGCGAAACAAAACTGCCAAACAAGAAGTTCGACAAATTCTGAAGGCGAAGAGAAAGAGTGGCAAGGGAAAGAAGGTCACATTCTAAGGAAATCATAATTTAAATAAGAATTGTATCTCTGGAAGATCATAGTTTTTTGTTGTTAAATTTTTGTTAAGTCATTTTCATGATAATCTGTTCTTTGTTTTGTTTGAATAAAATTCTGAAAATCAAAATAACATTTTCATTCAGAAGGTACATACAAGTTTACAGAGAGATTTTGAAGCATGATATATTGAACTGGTTTGCGTTGAACGCTTGGAAGCAGCTATAGACAACTACAAGAGAAAACTCGCATTCCATGGGCTATCGTCCTAATATCTACCGGACTCAAAGCTATCACTAAATCAATACTACCGTAGTAATTTGGAGCACACGATGGTTCCGGAATCATGAATTTTTCCGACGTTAAGTTCATTAATTCGTAATTTTCATCCGTTTTCCGCGAGCAAGACCCGGAGCAATACAGGGGGACCCATAATTATAAGACGTTTTTTTCGGGGCTTGCTGGAAGAGTGCCGAATGATATTTTTCAAAAACTTTCGAAATCCTGAAACATATATAAGCAGCAAATAATGACATTTGCACCCATTCCTTTCTCTGATTTTAACTATGAGAGCTTCTCCATACCTGACCACCATTGAGAGCCTCGCGTAGAGATGCTATGCCCGGTGTAGCGGGTTGGGCATAGTCTCCATATTTAAGAAGACTTGTGGTCAGTTCTTATTCTTTATCCAAGAAATCGTCAACAGAACAGACCGAGAATGGTCGGTAGGAGAGAGTTAAATACAGATTTTTATCAGTAGAATACGAGATCATATGGAAACTTCTAGAAACGGCTTGACGTCATTAGCGACAATGACTCACGGACATGACACGTCCTTGGTTTTGCAATTCTGTTTGGATTGATCTCGTTGGTGATTCCCTCTGACTTTGTCTTGGCTTGCCTCATGTCCACCGATTGTGAATCTCTTTGTTGTTGCAGTTGTTGCATCCCTCTGACTCACTCTTGTCCTTTCGTTGCTCCATTGGACGTCCGGTTCCGGCCTGCATCATCGTGGTACTCTTCTCTCTCGTGCTCTTCCTGGACTTAGAAGTTCTTTTTCCAGAACTGCTTTACTCTGTTCTCTTCTACTCAATATTTGGTTCAGTTTTCTGGCTGTTGGGTTCCTGATGATCACTTTGTCTCCTTTTTCGAGGACAAGGGGTTTTATCCTTCTACTTTCATCGTGTACCTTTTTCAATTTATTTTGTGCCTGTTTCAGAGATTTGTACACTCCTTTGTGAGATCGTAGAATTACTTTTGATACATTCTCCACAAGATCTTCATCATCCTAATGGAATGGTCTCTCTTGACATGACACCAATCGGCGATGTTGTCACCCTTCCAAAATAAATTTTTTTCGGGTGCGGATATGGTGACCGATTGATTGCTGGCATTTTGATCTTGAATTACGAAAGGTAGTCTTTCTGTTTCATGTGGAGAAGTTTAAAAAATCTTTTAAGAGTTTGCTTTCTAGGTTCCCAATACGTCGATAGCGCTGAATCTTTCAGTCTTATCTATTCTGTCGTTATCTTTTCGTTGTATGTACTTCCGACAAGCACTTGTTGACTCACTCTAAGAATTATAATTTTTTTCTCTTGTCCGTTCGGGTGAGTGAGGGCCGATAAATTGGCTTCGGTTCGTTTTTGTGAGAAGATCCCGGTTTCTCTCTCCAGGTAAACATATTGATTTTTTCACAGCTCGGAATCTAACTGGAGTACAGGCTGCGTGCTTTCCAATAAATTATTTTAGGCAAAAACTCATTGACTGCAGCACTCATTGACTGCATTCACTCATTGACTGCATTCACTCTTTGACTGCAACTACTCATTGACTGCATTTTTCTCTTTGACTGCAGATGTCTCATTGACTGCATGTGCTCATTGACTGCGCGAGTCTCAATGACTGCAAAAGTCTCATCGACTGCAAACTCTCTTTGACTGCATTTGTCTCGTTGACTGCAGGAAGCTGAACTGGCTAGTTTGGATACTGTAGCTTATTCTTAGACGAGAAACATGCAGAGGCTAATAGTTTGGTTAAAAATGCTTACGGTAATATTGTTACCTACTAAATGTGGAGATTTGTGGCATATTACAGTGTAAGAGTTAGATGGTCATAGTTGAAAGGTAGGAGGTACACTTGGACCTTGGAAATGTGGGCCCAATAAACGGTAGAATGACAAAAATTGAAAGAATGACTCTGCAAAGGACCCCTTTTAATTTTTTTCGGTTTACTAAGCCTGGATCTCAGAAAAGTGTTAAACGCTTTTTGCCTTTCAGGCTTAGAAGAACATCTGAAACATTGAACTCTTTATCTACTTTTTTGGCCTAATGACATTTCTTCTTTTTATCTCGAGCCGAGCGGTCGTCTGCTGCGGAGCTCTCATGAAAAGAATTTTATCGCTATCCCCCTCTGAGAAAAACCAAGACAAGAGGTCAAAGTCTACATCTGCGAATTCTTCTCCCAACTCGTCACCAGTCATTACTGCTGAAATGGATACTACAACTCCTACGAAGCTCAACGTCATTTCCAAGAAGTACTCGAAAGAAGATCTCGTGGAACTCGTCAAGTCGATGGGAGAAGCCATTGTTGCCCTGCAAGATCAGAACTCGAAGTTGATATATAAGGTGAGAACCCTCACTAATTCTGTTGCTGATTTGAAGAAGTCGATGGAAAGTGCCCCGACCACGAAGAAAACTTTTGCTGAAATGCTGAGCACTGGCCTTTCTGCTCCTTCCGCCCAAGTGACAATCATGAATGCAGCAAAGTTGGCCCAAAACTCTGATGATCGTCAATCTGCCGTTATCATTCGCGGCGCCCAACTTTCATCTGATGACTCTAAGGATAAGGACCTTGTCAAGTCTGTTGCCGAGGAATGTAAAACTTCTGGAGATTGTTCGGTTTTTCGGATTCATCTGAAGGACTCTCCGCCGTTGTTGAAACTTCGTTTCGAAAGCAAGATGGAGGCAACCAAAGTCCTGGCTTCCTTCAACTCAATCAAGAACCATGTGACCGGACTTCACGACGCAACGATTCGTCCGGATCTCTCAAAGCCGGAATTGGCCAAGTATCGGGAATCGTGGAAAGATGCCATCAAGAAGAACAACGAAGTCGGTCAAAGGATCTGGACGGTGCGAAATTTGGAGACTGTCAAAATTCCATACAAGGACGGACAAACGCCACATCCATGGACAGTGCGCCACCAAAACAAGTAAAGTTTTTCACTCTTGCCCATTTAAATTGTTTCTCAATCAAAAACAAGATCCCACAATTAGAATTAGTATCTACAACTAGCGATTTTGATGTTATTTGTCTCTCTGAGACAAAACTTGATGAATCTTTCCCTGACTCTCTTCTATCCTTAGGTAACAAATTTTCCGTAGTTCGGAAAGATCGAAACAAACACGGCGGTGGTGTTGCTATTCTTGTTTCTAAAAGAGTAAAATTCTGTCCAATTGAAATTCCAAACAATTTTTCTTCTCCAGAAATTTTAGGTGTCGATATAATGCTTCGAGGAACGACAGTCAGAATCATTGTGGCCTATCATCCCAATCATGCCATTAGTACGGAGAGGTTAGTTCAAACTCTCGAATTCTTGCTTTTTTCTCAAAAACATTGCGTCATTCTGGGGTATTTCAACATGCCTCACATTGATTGGGAATCACTAACTACTTGTGACTCACCCTGCAAAAATTTTCTCAACAGAACTGAGAATCCCAACAAGAAGGAGATTCAGTTTGTCTCAAAGTGGTATCATTTCAATCTGCGGGTCAGATCTGCCTTTGTCATTTAGCCTGATACAATGCTGAGAAGAAATCACTAATAGATAGGTAATTTCTTCTTTGTTTTCCGGAAGTTTCGGAATTTTTCTCACTGGCAGATCGCAGTCTTAAATAAATCAGATTTTGAGAAGAGAGGTTCCGTCTTGTTCACTTAGTAGTCGATTCAGATTATCTTTCACAATCAGATTTGGAACAGATTCATTCGGATCTGTGTGTTAAGTTTTTGGTTTCTCCAGCTTCAAGCGTAATTGGAAGTGGATTTTATTTTGGCTCTTTGCACTCTTGGATTCTGTGATTCGAGTTCAACAAGAAAATAATATTCTTGTCTTTGGTGGAGCCTTCATGTAATTACAAAAGGTGTATGACTTGGTTCCTGCATCGTAACCCTTGTAATCCTCTGTTGAAAAGTCTTAGGCTAGTTGCAGGAGACCACTTGGGGAAGTCCTGGGCTTACCCCTTCGCTTGCCCCTTCGTCAAATAAAGATTTACCACCTGTAATTCCTCCAAAAAAAAGATTGTGGTAACTGCGAAGCGTTAGGGAGGACACTGGGAAGTTCCACGGGTTCCGAATATTAATAAGAAATCGTTTACTATATATTTCATAGAAAAAAGACACTAAAATCATATCAGTTGAAGATGTTTCAGAACCCTCAAAAGAATCGTACGAATTCGACAATCCTACATGTCTTGTCAACGTATTCAGCTTTACAGATGCCACATGTCCAACCGAGTCCCGGATCATGTACAGACTATTTTTGAATTCAGAAGGAAAAGAATATCCACGATGTTCCAGTCTGAAAAAATGTATTATCACAGCAAACGCGTAACAATTTTCGAAGTCCTCTTGTGAGAGCAGTTTCCGCTTTTAATTCTCTCTTATGATGAGATTTTCTGCTTACTTCCTTCTTGCAAAGAGAAGATTTTATCGTTTGTCAGAAGAATAAATGAAATGAAAACACAAAAAAAAGGATTAAAAGAGTGATGCATTTCTGGGTAATTAGGGGTAAAATTAAATGGAATTTGAGAAGTAAACGTTGGAGGATAGCATAGATCTGAAACAATAACAGGATCAATCATCTCCCCATTTTTTGGGTTTGATGCAAGATGATATAAATGATGAAAGCAGAATGACAGAAAAGTTATTATAAATTCGCAGTCTGTTGGTCCACTTTTAAAGGTGCATGGCCCTCCAGAAAGAGATATCTCGTCGCGATCAGAGTTGTAAAATCTGAGTGACTTTGAATAACTTTTTCACCCAGCTTCTGCAGGTTTTCGAGATTTTGGTCCCAACATCAAAAGTCTCAATGATAAATGTATTCCTAATCGGTCATTGAAGCATCTTCAGAAATTCCGCCTCCGTCATGTTCCACACTCCCATGAAGACCATAGAAGTCGTCACCATCACAGATGCCACGTGGTCATCTGATTTCCGAACGATGTACATATTGCTTTTGATTTCCAGCGGATAACG
>LR545899.1:0-47319 GCA_900536305.3 Caenorhabditis sp. 40 LS-2015 | reverse complement strand
ATTTAATGAAGTGATATTCATGTTTCTGGCACCCTACACTCATCTCACAAAAGTTCACCAGTGGCCAAAAAACCGAAAAAATGTTTGTTTCCCAGAATCTTCAATTTAGTATTATGTTGTTGCTTTTAACCTAATTTGATGATTCGTATGTGAATCACTTCAAAAAATACCAAAAGTAGACAAAAAACTTGAAGAGAGAGCATTTGAACTGACGAGAGGTATGCACTTCATTAATATTCCTATTTTCTCAGCATTTCGGTATTTTTTGAAGTGATTCACCTACAAATCATTGAATTAGGTTAAGACCAACAAAATAATACTAAGTTGAAGATTCTGGGAAACAAACATTTTTTCGGTTTTTTGGCCACTGGTGAACTTTTGTGAGATGAGTGTAGGGTGCCAGAAACATGAATATCACTTTATTAAATGAGAGGATATAAAAGATTCATCTAGAAGATATTCTAAGAAAACTACCAACTATCTAAAAACTTCGAATCGGAAAAATTTTACCCATGCAAAAGTGAAAAAAGTTGAAAAACCACTGATTTGACCTATAAATTGACTTTTATCTTCCGAAAGAGGCCGAAAAGGTACCCTCAAAACTTGCCTTATGACCTCATTTCTTATGCCGAATCTTTTGGTATTAATTTCAAAAAAATCGTACAAGCGGTTTTTTTCGACTCCGGTTTTGACCCAAAATTTCACCATTTTGGGATTTAGGTACAAAAAACTTTTTCACATAAAAAAATAAGATTACAAAAAGTTCTTCCTATTGACACTTTTCCCATTTCAAAATATTTAAAAATAACCAAAATGCGGTCATTTTAAACTTTTTTTTTTGAAATTTTGAAAAATCGTCATAACTCGAGAAAAAAAAGTTTCTTCAAAAATTCCCTTTACAGAAGTTCTTATATTTGGGTGATCGAATTTTTGCCCCCATATTCATTCGAATCAGAGGGAAACATTTGGGAAGTAATACAGTTAAGCCTAATTCAAAAAAGAGGGCAAAAAGACGTTCATGTTGTTGTATAATCTTTTTTTTTTAGCAGGCTTAGAAAAGATCCCGGAAGCCTGCTCTAACATCGGAAAATTGGGAAAAGTTCCTTCTCTAAACTTTCTAATTTTACAGGCTTATGGGTCCACGATTCTATTATCCGGTCCATGATTTTATTTTCGGTCCATGATTTTTTCGGTCCATCATTTTTTTTAATTTTTCGGTCCACGATTTTATTTTCCGGTCCATGATTTTTTTTTCGGTCCACGATTGTAGAACAGTGCCAAACTTTCTGTGTTTCCTTTGTCAACCTCAATGTTTACTGAACTACGGGGGCTGAACTGTAATCAACACGGGTTATACAAATCATCTCTGCTATGACAACGAATAAAATCAGAGCATAGTCGTCGATAGAATTTGTTCAATGTGTATTAACCAGAGTTGTGAAAAAGTATTTCCTTCAAATTCTTTTTTCTATTCTGAAATAAAGAGACCTTTCTGTGCAATAGAGTTATTCCCAAACAATTGACTGCGAACACCAACCAAGAAATCAACTTCTTTCATTTCCAAAGAAACACAAACCAAAAAAACTCGGTGTTAGATTTCCATCAACACAATTTTGATTTATCTATGACCTTCACTTTTCTTCGACTTTCACATAGAACCCTCTTCGGACTCCAGCGTTGTCGGTTGTAAATCGAGCAGTGACTACAGTGGCGTTCAACTGGAAGTATGCGTTTTGCACGTCCATTCCAGTGAAACTGAAAAACAGAGAATTGTCGGTGATTTTACCAAGGTAGTGAAAATCCCGTTAAAAATGTGAAATAATACCTCTCCACTTCGACACCATCGGCGTAGAATTTGAGGAAGTCTTGGTCAACTTCGAGCTCGTAATAGACAGTGAACGCGACGATTTTGGTGGGCTGGAAAAATCATTTTTCCCAGGAGAAACTGCGCACAATTCAGAAACCAAATAATTTTCGAACCGTTTCAGGCCGTATATTAACATCGAATCATACGAATTTATGATTTTGCTTGAACTTACGTCAATCCTGTTGTAAGTGTATGTGGAGTCTTGGAAGTTGCAGTACCTTTGACGTTGTCCATCAGTAGATCCCCAGGCTGCACCTATTACTGGTGGTCCTCCATAATTGTTTGGTTCCGAGAAATTGCTAGATACTGTGTAGCTGTCAGCTCTACACCCTACAACATTAAGTTTCCATTAGGATCCTTTATTAAAATAAGGTCAAAACGTTTGCCCGGAATCCTCCTTCAAACTTACAGTTGTTTGTCAGCATGTTTCCTCCAAATGCAGAGTTGAAGAAAAATCTGTTCGTAATGCTAGCAACATCCTGCGCAGTTGTTGTGATCAGTGACGCTAAGTTGTACCAGGTGGGCGGAGCTAATGTTGTAGAGTCTGTGTTGTATAAGATCACAGCAAGATTGACTCCATATGCATCGAACGTAGCTCTAACATCATTCAAAGATTGCGTGTCATCCCTGAATGAAACACATAAAAACAGGAGTAATCGAGAGGCGAACACATTTCGGTAAACGTTTCTCTTCGAAGTTGTATAACAGAGAATCGAAAACTCACCACCAAGCTGTCAGAAGGACTACAGATCTTTGGACATTTTTTCTCGTTGGAGCTGAAGGATCGCTGATGTTGAAAAAGGCGGGAACAGCCTTGTTCAATGCGCTAAAAAAAGCAATCTCTGTATGAATAAAACAATAGAAAACGCACTTGATAATATCCACGTTAGTGGTGAATCCTGCCTTTGGAAGAGAGTTCTTGACATCATCTGCTGACATTGCCCAAATCTGAAATTTTTCAGGATTAGATTTTCGAACCGATTTTGAATTATGAAAAGCTGTCTGGACACGTGCAAAATAGGAAAAGGACTATCACAAACCTCTCCCTGTGCAGCAAAGTTCGGCTGATATGGAGTCACAGTAACAAGACCAAGACGAGTCTGCGATTCTCCTGTCAAACTTGTTGTGACACTGAGAAGATCTACGAATTGTCCGGCGATACTGTTCAACTGAAAATGTTTGCAGATATATTCCGTCGCAAACTTCAATCGTATTTTTTTGGCTTTTCTTAGTACCAACTTCACACATTTCTATTGACTTGAACGCAATTTATCTTACTCAACTTTTATCAATTAAACGTGTGTCAACTGCCAAGAAACTACATAGAGCTGACCAACACAATTATGAATTCTTAAAAATGCTTGAGTGATTGCGAAAAAAACTTTTCAACTGTCAAAGTTGATTGCTTTTAGCTAAAAACAGTCAGATTGTGTAACTTATTGTTTGTTTCAAAAACAGAACCGCAAAAACTGAAAACCTACCGCATTGAGTCCCGCAATACCCTGAGTAGTCTTTTGGTTGACCATAATCAAAGTATCATGAGAAATGAGGTATGGGTCAAATGGATAGAGAGTTTTATTGTAGTTGCTGCTTGGCGGGGTAGTAGCTGGTGCTGGGGAAGTGGGTGGCAGAGCGAAACTAGAACCAGCAATGAGATTTCCATAATAGGCATCTGAAAAAATGTAGATTATCTTTATAAAGAGAGAATGTACTCGCTTGGATTAGTTTTGTCGGCTTGAGTGTAGAGCACATAAATGTATGGAGTCGAACTGGTGAAACTCTTGATTTTTCCACTATCGGCAACAGCGAATCTAGAAGTACTCAGTTAGTAAAAACCAACCAAACCCAGTGATGAATATTACGTTGCTCTTTTTGTGTTTGGGTCGACAGTTTTGCCATCATAAATGGCAAACTGACCGGTCGTATCAACTTGGGAGCTGAAGGTGATAGTGATGTTCTGAAACTCAATCATTGATGTCGTTGAATCGATTTTAATGTGGCTCACACTCCATCCTACTGCATCTGAACCACTGTAGGCAATGAATCCACAGCCCCCATCCACATAACAGGTAGAGAAGTCACTACTGTCGTAACCGTTGCTGACTGATATCTTGGGACCATTGATTTGGTTACCATTTGCAAAGTAACAACTACAAGCGGCATCGGCGCCTGAAAAAAACGTAATAAAAGTAGGTTACGGTTGAATTCAGTGTTCGTTTTTCCCGTTTCAGACTTTCCTAAGAGGTTTAAGAGGTCTAATAGGTTTGAAAAAAGATTTGAGAAAAAAATTATCGATTACAAATACCATGATTTAGAGTTGTCTAAAAGTTTCAACACTTTCGAAAAAAAAAACCAATGAGGATTACTCTTTCAACTGCGGAATGACTTACCTGTCAACGCCAGCAGTGACAGAATGAGGGCTCTGGTCAGCATCCTGTAAATCAGCACAGATTTTTAGAACCAAACAAACTGGTGTCAACCCAAAACGAAAAGACGGAAACAGTACATATCAAAATTTTTGAAAAGCAAAAAGACGGAATGCAAAAACGACGGCGGCAGCGCAGTTTTTGGGTGGAGTCGCTTTTGATATCGAGTTAAACTCCGTCTCTTATCACACTCATAAGCGTTGCTAATCGACTCCGCTCTTTTTGGTTTTGTTCTGTTTCTCTCTCGTTTTCTTCCATTTTACTGTCGCCATCAAATAGTCTTAATGGCATCATTACAGATAACAAAAATGAAAGAATGATTGCATAAGAGAATTTGCTCGGCGTTTTGTCGATGCAATGGAATAGAGGAAGAAAGGGGTTACATTCAGAAAAAAATGAGAGGTGAAATTTTTCATCATTATCAGATTCTTCAAGGAAGAACACTACCAAAAAGGAACACAACTCCGCCAAAACTCAGACAAACTTTGAAAGTCGAAACATCGATTTCAAATGTCGACAGTTTGTTCTCTCTAGTTTTGTCCAGCATTCCACAACGTTTCAGTCGGATTGATTAAGTCTCTGAGTATTGGCGGAGTTCTGTACCTTATTGGTAGTTTTTTGCCGGTTCTCTAAATAACCCCATTAAAGCACCATTGAATAGGAGTCATGTGGTGGGGGATATAATTGTGTGACATATTTATCAAGGCATACAAAAATACTACATATGCTGTATCTATTTGATATATCGTTCTTGATGATTTTTTGTGCGAAGCGGTCTAATTTGTGGAGTTGAAACATTAGTTCTCATCTCATTGTTTTTCTGACAGATTTTTGGTGTTTCCGATAATGTTTCAAAATTTTTGTATCAGCTTTCATCAAACTGACCTCATGAAACTATCAGATGGAAACAAACATTCAAATTTTGAAACAATTTCTCAATAAACTCTCACTATCACTCAACTGGGAATAGTTCAAAAATTGGGCGTTGTCAGTTTGCCTAATCAGTTTATTCCACAAAATGAGAGAGTCAAAAACACAAGTTCGAAAAACCATTCTAGTATCCTGGGTGTGTCTCCATAGCTAAAGAATATAATTTGACACCGGAAATTCCTTGTGATTTTAAACTTTTGAAGCGACTCACTTTCAGATGAACTTTTCTCTTCAACCGTTGGTTTTCCTCAACCAAACCACCTCTATAAAATTGTGCAATAACGGTGGTCTTGTGTACTTTGCAGGTTGTTATCAGTGACTCAATCGGAATGTGTCAGGCGGCATTTTTCGTCTGAATTAGGAGTAGAAAATGTTTGGAAAAAAGTTTCAACCCTAAAGACATTGGTTTTGTAGGATTTTGTTTTTTTTCTGTTCATATCATCTTCTCTGATAAGTTCAAGAAAGTTCCATCCGTGAGTAATAATTTTAAGCTGCCACAATCTGGCATTATGGTGTCATAACGTTCCAGCGGAAGTGTACATGTCAGTGCCAAAAAAGTTATGTCATGTGCACAAAACTTGGGATTAGGAGAGCAAACAAGTACTGATAACAAAAGTAATTGAAACTGTGATGAGGTGTTGACATGAAATCATTCAATTGCAAGAGTTACAATGGAAC
Source organism: Caenorhabditis sp. 40 LS-2015 (assembly GCA_900536305.3). NCBI lineage: Eukaryota > Metazoa > Nematoda > Chromadorea > Rhabditida > Rhabditidae > Caenorhabditis > Caenorhabditis tribulationis. Next base: position 41,418 of record LR545899.1, on the reverse strand, counting down.
GGAAGTAAAGGAAGAGGGAAAGTTGAGAGTGAACCGTAAGTTCGTTCCAATACCTAAAGTTAACTTTGCCTGAGTTGTAGAGCAAGCTACTCTTTTATAGTTTGAGCTCACTTGAAATTAAATAACTGATTGTGACCCAGGTGAGAACATTCAGATTACAAAATTTGTCTTTCGTGGCTCAAGCTTTGCCCAATTTTGGGAGGTCATTCCAGTACGTTCGAATTTCTCATCGCAAAACCAAATGATGTGCCAGCCGATAAGAAATATTCCCACAAAAGTAAATATATATTTTTTCCAGAATAGAGCCGTACTTGGGAGTCAAATGCTGATCAAATGGAATTCAATACTGTTGTTTCCAAAGAGAATCAGCTATAACTGATTGTGTTCAGGGTTCAATGCACTAACAAATACTCATTTGGTTCATTTTCCGACCACACCAGAGGAACAAAAGTTATAGTATGAAATCGATGCTGAACGATTCTGAACTTTCAAAAGAAAGTGTTCCAAACCCCACCCACTTTCTGGCAAAAAAATTTAACAATGGTGTTATACAACTGCAGAAGTAAACCGCAGTAGTCTTCTCTTGGTTAACCCCATTATGCCGTGAACGTTGTTATAAGACCTGAGCTGATCATCCCGGACCCCTGCAACGTTGTACTCCCGAAATCTATCTTGATATTAAGATAAGACATAACGGTTCCTAGAAAACTGTATTGAACAATGATAACAAACAAGTATTTATTACAGAGCCCGTTACAAGAAAAATATCATGAATCAATCGACCAGTAGCCATTAACAAACCCGTGTTTCTCAGCTTTACATCACGGAGTGCTCTCGGTGTTTTTAGTGTTTTCTGCGTTCTCAGCAGCTTCAGTATCTCCAGCATCTTCCAATGGCTTCGAATTCTCTTCTTGATCGCTGGCTGGCAGATTCTCGACCTGCCAAGAGCCCGAGCTCTTCTCGGAGTGGATATCGTCGGCAGCAGCATAGACAGGTGGTTGCTGATCGTATGGGTGAACCCATCCGTTGTTGTCGTTGACCACATGATTGAACTGTCCTGGGAACTGCTCAGGGACCTCCGGATACATCTGCTGGTACAGAATCTGACCTTCACCGGTTTGCTGTTGCATCAAATTGTGAATCTGCGCTTGTTGCTCATTGATCCTGCCTTCGTAATACGCCTGGGTCTCGCACTCTCTTAGAATGATGCTGTCCATCATGGAGCGAACATCGTTGATCTCGTCCTTCAATCGTCTCTGCACCTCACTTTCCGGTACTTGTTTCCGCTTGGACTCCTCCAACGCCACCTTGAGTCTTGAGATTTCCGCATCTTTATCGAAGTCCTCCAATGACCGAATCTTCTCATTGAGCTGGAACTGATCCTCACGAAGACGATGGATGGTTTTGAATGTGTCGTTGAGGTGATCCTGAAGCTGCTTTTGCTCGCTGCGAGCCAGTTGGCGCACCAGATGACGTTCCTCGCGGAGTTTTCTGTTGCTCAACGCTGCCCAACTGAGGTCGTTGGCGGCGTTCTCGTAGTCGTTGGTGGCCTTGAGAAGTTGTTGCTTTCTGAAAACAGGGAATCAAATACTGGAATCAACAGGTAGCCCTGCATTTAAGGTTTTCAAATCTATCCATTCTCAAAGAGGCCCTTTCAGAGCCCGTTACAAGAATAGACCGATCATATTCTAACTTTCTCACTCTAATAGTTCCAACTTCGGACTAAACTCACGTCTCCTCATGCTCCTCCTTCTCCTTTCGGAGAAGATCCTCTAACGCCACAATCCGAGCAACGAGCTGGTTCTTGATACTCTCCTCCACAGAGAATTCACAAACGGCCATTGTTGATGAATGGAATGGGGGGGGGGCTTTAGCTGAAAATTAATGAATGTAAGAGAAAAAATAAGGAACACACGAGGAATGAGTTGAGAGGGGGAGGGGGTTGGCTCGAACAACAAAACCCAAAAATATTGGTTAAATGAGAAGAAAGAGCAAAATCGATGAACGAGGGCTGTGTGTATGTGAGGGAATGAGGGAGGAGGACATCTCCTGAGATATTGCGCGCGTAATCTCGGGACCCTCTTCGCCTAGAAAGTGTTGACGGGTCTCGCAGTGAAGACGGATACACCTATTGAGTGAGAGGCGGAGTCACATTGCCTGGGAAAAAAGATCTGTCACTACAATTTCTTCGACTTTGACAACAGATACAAATTATGTAAAGCTGGAAGCAAAAAAACGGGCTATAGAAAAACGTGGTGGACAAGTTTCTTCTTGGCATACAGAGGCGTCCTGCAAGGGTGAATGGATCGCTGAATTTCAATTTTTGGCTGAAAATTTTGGGTGGGGATTTAACAATGGTGTGTCGAAAATCTTTCGAGAAGTGCAAAATGGTTAACTTTCGGAACATCTGATTTTTCGGAAATTCTGATAGTTTTCAGCAACTCTATATTTCTGTTTTTGCAGAACAGTTTTTAATTTCAACGGAGTCAACTCATTCGAATCATTTTCAGTGGGACGACCCCCTATCCCTGTGTTTCGGACAGAATTCGAGACATTACCATTACGATTTTAAAAAGACTCCAAAACCGGAAAATGCCGCAAAATCTTCATAAAAACTGTCCCTGAATATCTCAATCTGTATGTTCTGAAAATCTTTTATTTTTTTGAGATTCGACAAAAAAGAGTTAAAGTTATGCCCCATCGGGTAATCTATCTCACTGGTCAGTTTTGCATAGTGAATTCCAATAAGAATTCTTCTTCTCAAAAATTTGGTCTCTCGATATTTTTTGGTACTACGGATCTCTTTCATTCCCGGACCATCTCAATAACACCATACATTGGTCTTTCTTCTGTGGATCTTGTCGGAAACAAATCCACCGATAACGATCCGTACTGTATGTTGTAGGTCTCCTCCCTATTCTTCTTTCTCTACCACCACATTTTCCTCTCCTACCTTACTCAACACCACATCGGTTGTTGGCAACGTGGGGGTGGGTATGTGTGTGTGTATGTGTGTGACGTCAGTTCACCTCTCGGGACGCAAACACGCGAGACGCACACAGTGCGTCAAACCTTACGAACATTGAACGCAAAACCATTTATTTCTTTATTTTTCTTCATACGGTTTGAAACACAGGAAATCTTGACTTCCAGGCACGATATCGATTATTTATCAGCTTTGCTCCCTATTATTAGTTCAGTACAACTTTTTCGTGTAACGGATCATTTTTCAGGGAACTCTTGGTACGGCAAAAATCAAGACAAAGTCTGGCTGCTGGAGAACAGTGAATGGTTCTGGAGCAAATAAAGGGTGTTCCTGATAAAATCAATTGGTAAGTTGTTACTCAAATTATAACAATAAGCTATGAGACAGCGCAAAATTGGAAAGCAATGAAAGGAATTTGAGAAAGCCTTAATGGGTATTTTTTTTTAGAAACTGTCGCCCTTGAAACTCTGGAAAGCATCAAGTTCGCATGGACCAGCTGCTCATTTGGATTCTGTCATGTTATTGCAGTCTTTTCTGTCAACGCAAACACAACTTCAAGCGTCTTTGACTGCTAAAAGACCACATAAATCAAATCATTGAGTGATGAAGTCGACGCTTGGAGCCAGAGTATGAAAAACGACAGCTTCATCTCTACGCAACGGTGGTCATCTCTCTGGAACGCTTTTTGCGACATAGTCGAAGCAAGCTGGAACGCTCAAGGTTTATTGAACTCTTGAGCAAGACTCACGTATTCGCCATGAACACGAACAGGATCGTCCTACTCTTCCACGGCCATGAACCTGCCTGAGATCACTCATGATGGCAAGACGATCAACGCTACTGTCGGATGCCAATACCTCGAGAAATGGAGTGACAACCCAAGTCGGCTCTGAGAGAACATAGCACACAAAAGATCCAGGTCCAATTTGATCTTACAGTCACGTTGATAATTCTCAAAGCCTCGGATACTTGGACAATGGCGTTTCACTAGAAACACGTACCGGGTCATCATGTTTGGCGATTTTGACTACTGAATGACAGTGAATGGCTCTGGTCCAAATGACGGACATTTTTCCTACGATTATCAAGTACATTTCTATCAAAATCTCAGAGTGTAATTGGACATTTTTCAGAAACTTCCTTCAGTGGCGCTCCAAATCTACGAATTCACATCGACACCCTGTGTGAAGCTCAAGAATCAGTCGATTTGTTGAGAGCCACCAAATGGCCGCTGACGTCTAATTTGTTGATGAAATCGTTGACAACTGTAAAGAGAAGACATGCAGTATAATGTGCATCGATTGTATCGGACCTCTGGAATAAGCCATTGTCTATCAAGATCCTAACGAAAAGAAATACTGCTAATCAAACGGTATTTGGAGGAGAATCAAGAGGGATTTCAAAGAGACAACAACACAATCATTCAGCACTGCAGGAAGTGACAAGACTTCATGTTGCTTGGACAGACTTTAACGACTTTCCCAGTACGTTATACTAGATAAACTGGCAGAAAATCACACAGGTGGTGCAGAAAATTTGAGTTAGAAATAACATGTCAACTGTTTTCAGAAACAGTCATTCTCGAACAACAGGACTACTGGACAATAACAACAAGTGCATTCAGAATGTACGAGGCGAAGCGACTCTTCGTGGTGGATGTTTTTCAGAATGTCGTTTGAGAACCTGCATACAAATTCAATTCAGCTCCAGTGGAAAATCCAGATCTGCGCACCACTTTAACACTAGTGGAGATCAAGAACAGAGATACGTTTGAGGGATGGATGTGTAAAATACGAATAGTTCTTCAACTTCACTAAAAACCGCCACCCGAAACCAACCATAATGCGCCGAAACCAACCAACGTCAACTATCATCAACAGAGCGCACAAATTGGATGTCTGAGCCATGGATTCGGCAAGAATGATGGGAGATTGATTGACAACTGCATCAGAACCAGATTGCATCCCAATCTTGTTGAATCAGCGCTTCACCTGATGCGCCTGCTGGCGAGGTCTGGGGTCGGATTATCAACGGAGCACATCACATCACATATCTGGGACAGTTATATGTCAAGGATGGGGACACGGCACAAGGAACCAGCAACTGAATCGGAGTAGGCTGCGTTGCTATTGACTAAAGTTGTCTAGAACTTCTATCACTTCAATAACGATCATGCCAACGGCGTCTAGCGGGCAGATGGATTCTTATTACCGCACACTCTTACGACACGTATTTCTCATGAGGAACAAGCGATTGCAGACAACATGATTCTGTATCATTTGATTAGAAATCTTCGAGGATCAATAACGTGAATATCCAATTGGTAAGCTTGATGTCAATTAATATCAAAAACTCGCAGGGTTTTTTTCAGATTCCGTTCGATGAAGTACAACTTGACGGAGGAGGGAGGAGCAATCACTGTGAACACATTTTGGAACATCTAGACGCAAAATCATAGAACACGTGTTAGAAGCTCAAGTCTGCAAAAACGTGTCAACTTCTTTTAGACTCCCTTGCCTTCAATCGCTTGTGGAAGTTTCACGCTTTGAAATTAGCAGTTGCAATCTGACGATGCTGTGAAGAAGGGAAGAAAGAAGCGAATTTGCAACAGTCTCGCTCCGGAAGTGCGAAAGATGCAATGATCCTTAACTCCACCAAAACCCATATTCACAACAATGAACACGCTGCACCGGTATCCATGAAATGATCTCGCATACTATGGTGAGACGACGCCAACAATAACCAACTGGTTTCGACATGGCTAGCATCGCTGCTGTCAAATACTCGCTCTCAATCAACGGAGGGATTTTCACCGTGTGAAATTAGCATTCCCTATCGAACGAGGAGCGAAACAAGACTCTCTGAGACTCTTCAAAGAAGACATTTGTTGTGTTGGGACGCCACCTGACCAACTGCGAATGAATTCGATTTTGAGACGGCCAGAAGTTCCGATCGGATGATTGATGACAACAAGCTCTGGCTGCTGGAAGAGTAAATGATTTCGGAGCGAATGATGAGAGTCCCTGATTGAATCGATCGGTATGTTGTTTTCCAGATAACAACAATGCAATATACGCGACAGCGCAAAGTCGAGAAATAAGCAAAATAACACTGGAAAAGTGAAATATTATTTTTTCAGAAATCATCACTCCTGAAACGCCGGAAGACATCAGATTAGCATGACCCAACTGTTCTGTCGGATTCTTTCTTGCTATTGAAATCGTGGCTGTCAACGCCAACATAATTTTCGACGTTCTCGAGTACCGAACCAATTCAAATCGACAAGGAATGCAGCCGATTTTGACATCGAAGTATAGAGGAGACATCCGCTCCTCGTCGAAACCCATAGATTCATTGATCTATTGAGCAAAACGCACATCTCCACCCGATGATACGACACAACGGAATGAACGACTAGAGCGGAGATGGGTAGATCGCTATCAGCTCAATTCGGCTGGAACTCACATCAGTTTCATCCCGACGGCGCCAACGATTGCTAGTGGGTGGACGAATTCTGGCTACCATATGTTATTGCGACACATGGCCATTAGCATAGAATACCTCCGCAAAAACCATTAGTTGGAATCAGAAACCGGACATTGGCTACGCCGAAATCCTGCCGTCATTATGGTGGTAACAGGTTCGTGTGATAAACTCTGAACCGTATCAACCAGTTGGATCTCAGAAAATTTTCCTCAAGAAGAGCAAACGATTGCAGACAACAACAGACCATATCATTTGGTTAGAAATCTTTCGGGATTCCTAACATATAGTCAATCGGTGAGTTGGAGTGTCCATGAATGTCAATAATTCGCACATTTTTTTTTCAGATTTCCTTCTATCGACAACAACCAAAGGAATGAGCAATCACTGGAATCACCATTTTTTGAAACGTCCAGAAGCAAGATCACAGAAGAAATGTAGAAATCTCAAGTCTAGAGAACGCATCAAATGCTCTTGGACTCCCTCGTCTCCAATCACTACTGGAAGTTTAGATATCATCAGTCGCTATCTCACGATACTGTAAAGAAGTTCGACTCCAAATAACGATTCCGATCAAATCTTCAACAGTGCTAATTCCATCAGAAACGTATCGAAGAGAATAGTCGCATAGTGCAAAAATGCACACAGAAGATCCAGGATTCTTTGTCTCAACAAGAAGTCGTAGGATACCGCCCGACATTAGGCCAATACTGTTGGATCAGTGGTTTTCTTCGATTGGAGTCGGATATCATTCTTTGGAATCGTTGGAATTTTTGGAAGCTGGATATTGGCTACGATCGAAACCTGCCGTCATTATGGTGGTCTGTGTGATACACTCTGAACCATATCAACCAGTTGGATCTCAGCAAATTTTACTCATGAAGAACAAGCGAGAGCAGACATCAACGATAGATATCATTCGGTTAGAAATGTTCAAGAACCCTCAAATTGCATATGCAATAGGTGAGTTTGAGTGTCCATAAATACCAATAATTCACACTACTTTTTTTCAGATTTCATTCGGTCAACAATAACCAGAGGAATAAGCAATCACTGGAAATATTCTTTTGGAATATCTAGACGCAAGATCATAGAACACGATATCGAAGCGCAAGTCTGCTGAAGAGTGTCCACTGCTTTTAGACGACCTCGCCTTCAATCAACACTAAAAGTTCACGCTATGAACTGAGCAGTTGCAATCAGACGAAGCTGTGAAGAAGTTCGACTCCAAACGACGAGTCTAATCAGCTTGCGGATCGATGACAGTCTCGACGCAGAAGTACAAAAAATGGATTAATCTTCAACTCCAGCAAAACCCATCTCCAAGAAGATGAACACGCCGCACCAATGTACATGAAATGGTCTCGATGATGGGTAAACAAAGCCAACCGTCAACAATTAATTCCAAAATGAGCGGTGTGTACTGCTGTAAAAGACGCTCGTTCTCAATCAACGGAACTACTGGGTGACAGCATCAACGAATGCTAGCGGGTCGACGAATTCTGGCTACCACATATGCTTGCAACACTTTATCACTTGCGTAGAATACAGCTCGACGTTGAACCAATACTGTGGGATCAGTGAGCAGGCGATTTTTGTTCGGAGTCGGAAACCAGTTGATGTAATCAGAAACCGGACATCGGCTACGTTCAAAACCTGCCATCATGATGGTGGCAACAAGATTCGTGAGATGAACTCTAAATCGTATCAACCGGTTTGATCTCAGCAATATTATCTCATAAAGAACAAACGAGAGCAGAGGGCAATGATAGATATCCTTGACATACATAGCCAACTAGTGAGTTTGAGTGCCCACAAACATCCATAATTCAATATTATTCAGATTTCGTTCGATCAAGTACAACTGAAGGAAAAAGCAATCACTGGAAAAACCGTTTTGAAATGTCCAGAAACAAAATCACAGAACGAAAATAAATCGCTACTAAAAATGTCACGACCCCCCAAAAGTACAAAAGATGAAATAATCTTCAACTCCACCGAAACTGAGCTCCACAATGAGCACCGCATTATCTACGTCCATGAAATGATTTCATCAAGGATGGGGATGAGACGCCAACGATAACAACAGGTTGCGAGCTGACTGGCGTCCCTGCTGTCCAATACTCGTTCTCAATCAACGGAATCACTGGATGTTCACCTGTGTGAAATTAGCATTCCCTATCAAACGAGGAGCGAGGCGATACTATTCATAGAAAAGGTTCATTGTTCTGGCACTCCACCTGACCAGCTGCAGGTGAATTCGATTCTGATATTGTAGAACCCGAACCAATTGAACAACGACAACAGCAGAAAATACCAGTGGGTGAAATCGTCTTGGCTATCACACATTTTGGAAAACATGGCCACAAGCCAGACTGTTTTCTTGCTTAACGTCGGTGATCGTCATGATTTGTGCCAATGAGATCACAGTGATGAGCCCTGACCCGGATGCATTCTATAGTTGGATCGCTGCAAATTTCTCACATGGGAAACGCAACAGTTCAGAAACCGGACATTGGCTTCGCCAAAAACCTTCATTCATTATGGCGGTAACGGGTTCGTGTGATAAACTCTGAACCGTATCAACCAGTTGGATCAGCAATTTTTCCTCATGAAGAACAAACGATTGCAGACAACAACAGACCATATCATTTGGTTAGAAATCTTCAAGGGTTCCTAACATGCATAGTCATTCGGTGAGTTGGAGTGTTCATGAATGTCAATAATTCACACATTTTTTTCAGTTTTCTTCTGGTCGACAACAACCAGAGGAATAAGCAATCACTGGAAACACTTATTTCAAGCGTCCGGAAGCAAAATCACAATAAAAATGTAGAAAGCTCAATTTTTTAAAAACGTGTCAACTGCTTTTAGACTCCCTCGCGACCAGACGACGCTGTAAAGAAGTTCGACTCCAAATAGCGATTCCGATCAGCTTGCGGATCGATGACAGTCTCGCGTCGGAAGTGCGAAAGATAGAATTATCTTCAACTCCACCGAAACCCATCTCTACAACGGTGAACACTCCGCGCCATGTGCATGAAATGATCTCGCTAACGTTGGTGAGACGACGTGAAACACGCTTGTTCTTAATCAACTGAATCACTGGATGTTCACCGTGTCTTAACATGCATTGCCAATTGGTGAGTTTTAGTGTCCATAAATATCAATAATTCACACATCATTTTTCCGATTTCCTTCGATCAAAATCAACCGGAGGAACAAGCAATACCTGGGAACATGTTTAAGAACGTGTGTACTCAAGATCATAGAACACGTGTTAAAAGCTGAAGTCTGCAGAAACATGTCAACTGTCTGCAGAAACATGTCAGACGTCCTCGCATTCAATCACTACTAAAAGGTTCACGCTTTGAAATGAGCAGTAGCGATCAGACGACGGTGTGAAGAAGTTCAGCTCCAAATAGCAATTCCGATCAGCTCGCGGATCGATGATAGTCTTGCTCCAGGAGTGCGAAAGGTGGAATCAACAACTTCACCAAAACCCATATCCACAGCGATGAACGCGCCGCGCCAATGTCCATGAAATGATCTAGCTAACAATGGTGAGATGGCGTAAAAGATTAACAACTGGTTTCATGTTGGATGGCGTGTTCACTTCTGTGAAACAGGCTCGTTCTCAATCAACAGAATCACTGGATATTCACAGTGTGAAATCAGTATTACCTATCGAACGAGGAACGAGAAGAGACTAGCGATAGACGATGTTCGCTGTGTTGGCACTTCAACTGCAAATAAAGTCGATTTTGATATCAACAGAAGTTTCGATATGATGATTGATGAAAACAAGCTCTGGCTGCTGGAAGACAGTAAATGGTTTTGGAGCGTTCGATGGATGTCCCGGATAGCATCAATCGTAATGTAAGATGTTTCTCAGATAATAACAATGCATACGCGGCGGTGCAAAGTCAAGAAAAGAAATATAACGTTAGAAAAATGTAGGTGTTTTTCAGAAATCATCACTCCTGAAACGCAGGAAAGCATCACATTTGCATAACCCAGCTACCCTGTCGGATTCTGACGAGCTGTTGAAGTCGTTGCTGTAAACAACAACATAATGTTGGACGTTTTCGACTACCAAACCTCTACTGAACTCAAATCGACAAAGAACACAGTCGATTTGGATATTGGAGTATAGCGGAGACAACCGCTCGTCATTGAAACATAGGTATTCCACGATCTATTGAGCAACAACCTCAGCTTCTTCAATGAACAGGACCACACCTCATCTCCAACCATCATGGCTTTTTGCAGATCTTTCAAGATGGAACGACTTTGTGTCAGCAATAAGTCATCCTGACAGCGTTCTGCGTTTTGGAGTCACGGACAACGGCTTATCGCAGTAGACAAGCCTCGTATCAGCATGTTACACAATTTCGGCTGCTGAATGACAGCGAATACTTTTTGCGCAAACGGCGGTAAGACTTTAAACCAATAATGTGGGATCAGTGGTCTTTCTTTGATTGGAGTCGGAAACCATTTGTTGAATTCAGAAACTGGACACTGACTACGCCAAAAACCTGCCGTCATTATGGTGGTCTGTGTGATACACTCTGAACTGTATCAACCAGTTGGACGTTAGCAAAGTTTCCTCATAAGGAACAAACAATTGCAGACCACATCAACAGACCATATCATTTTGTTAGAAGTCTTTAAGGATTACTGTATAATCAATCGGTGAGTTTGAGTGTCCATAAATGTCAATAATTCACATTTTTTTTTCAGATTTCCTTCGATCAACAACAATCAGAGGAACGGAATAATCAATAACTGGAAACAACTTTTTGAAACGTCCAGAAGCAAGATCACAGAAGAAATGTAGAAGGCTCAAATTCGGAGAAACGTGTCAACTGCTTTTAGGCACCATCGCGACCAGACGACGCTGTGAAAAAGTTCGATTCCAAATATCGATTCTGATCAGCTTGCGAATCGATGACAGTCTCGCTTGGGAAATGCGAAAGATTGAATTATTGATAACAACACGCTCTGGCTGCTGGAAAACAGTGAATTATTTTGGAGCGAATGATGAGAGTCCCTGATAGAATCAATCGGTATGTTCTTTTTCAGTTGATAACAGTGCATTGCGGCTGAGTCGAGAAGCAAGAAACATAACATTCGAAAAAATAATAAGTTGTTTTTCAGAAATCATCACTCCTGAAACGCAGGAAAACATCAAATTTGTATAACTCAGCGTCCCTGTCGGATTCTGTCGTGCTGTTGAAGTCGTTGCTGTAAAGGACAACATAATGTTGAACGCTTTAGACTACCAAAGCTCTACTGAACTCAAATCGACATAGAACACTGTCGATTTGGATATCAGAGTATAGCGAAGACAACCGCTCGTCATCGCGCTTCTCTTGTGGATCCTTGAGAAACTCTCCCGAACGAATGGAAAAATAGAAGACCAACCAGAAGCTAAACGTTGGGAACGTTCGGTAGTCAAAACATGCCAAAATCCAGAACTTCCTCGATTCATTGAGCAAAAAACACAGTTTCGTCAAGGAACAGGACCACACCTCATCTCCAACCACCATGGCCCTCTGCAGATCATTCAAGATGGCAAGACTATCAAATCTTCAACGGTGCTAATTCCATCAGAAAAATATCGACTCAACAAGAAGTCGTCTGACAATGTTATGCGTTTCGGAGACATGGACAACGGCCTGTTGCAGATGACAAGCCCTGTATCACAATATCATGCAATTTTGGCTGCTGAATTACAGTGCGCACCTTCGGCGCTAGCAGTGGATATTTTCAATACTACACTCAATAGGTGAGCAATTTTAACGGCACACATAGGGTCATACTCGACGCTACATTTGATAAGCAAAAAAGGCCTGAAATAATGATGTTGAAATTTCCAGAATCTTCTGTTTGTAATGCACTGGACACTAAGCGTATGTCAACGAGCTCACTCTTCTTGCCTGTGCATTGGAATCAGCCGAGTTGGAAGTTTTCTACTAACATATCCATTCAACGAGAGGCACAATTTGATACACACCAATGATAACGGACGTTTGGCATCGGTCGTGGAACATCAAGATCCTAACGAAAAGAAGTACTGTTGCAAAGTGCGCGCGATTTGGAGTGCGTAAAATACCGCCCGACGTTGGACCAATACTGTGGGATCAGTGGGCTTTTGGAGTCGGATATCATTTGTTGGAATCAGAAACTGGACATTGGCTACGCTCAAAACCTGCCGTCATCATGGTGATCTGTGTGACCGCTCTGAACCGTATCAACCAGTTGGATCTCCGCATATTTTCCTCATGAAGAACAAGCGAGAGCAGAAAACAACGATAGATATCATTTGGTTAGAAATCTTCAAGACTTCTTGAATTGGGTGTTCAATCGGCGAGTTTGAGAGTCCATAAATACCAATAATTCACTTTTTTTCAGATTTCATTCGGTCAACAACAACCAGAGGAATAAGCAATCACTGGGAACATCCTTTTGGAATGTCTAGACGCAAGATCATAGAACACGTTATCAAAGTGCAAGTCTGCAGAAGAGTGTCCACAGCTTTTAGACGGCCTTACCTTCAATCAATACTGAAAAGTTCACGCTATGAACTGAGGAGTTGCAATCAGACGGAGCTGTGAAAAAGTTCGGCTCCCAATAACGATTCCGATCAGCTTGCGGATCGACGACAGCCACCCTCCAGAAGTGCGAAAGGTGGAATTATCTTCAACTCCACCGAAACTCATCCACAACAATGAACACGCCGCACCAGTGACCATGAAATGATCTCGCCAACGATGGTGAGACAACGACAACAATCAACAACTGATTCCAAGATCAGTGGCGTGTGTACTGCTGTCAAACACGTTCGTTCTCTATCAACGGAACTACTGGGTGATATTACCAACGAATGCTAGCGGGTGGACGAATTCTGGCTATCACATATTCTTACAACACATCATCACTTGCGTAAAATACCGCTCGACGTTCAACCAACACTGTGGGATCAGTGAGTAGGGGATATTTCTTCGGAATCGGAAACCAGTTGATGGAATCAGGAACCGGACATCAGCTACGTTCAAAACCTGCCATCATTATGGTGGCAACAAGATTCGTGGGATGAACTCTGAATCGTATCAACCGGTTGGATCTCAGCAATATTCTCTCATAAAAAACAAACGAGAGCAGAGGGCTATGATAGATATCCTTAACATACATAGCCAACTAGTGAGTTTGAGTACCCATAAACATCAATAATTCAATATTATTCAGATTTCGTTCGATCAAGTACAACTGGAGAAAATAGCAATCACTGGAAAAACCGTTTTGAAACGTCCAGAAACAAAACCACAGAACGAAAATGAATCGCTATCAAAAATGTCACGACCCTTCAGAAGTACAAAAGATGGAATGAGCTTCAACTCCACCGAACCTGATCTCCACTACAATGAGCACGCCGCATCATCTACGTCCATGAAATGGTTTCATCACGGATGGTGATGACGTGTGAAATTAGCATTCCCTATCGACCGAGGAGCGAGGTGATACTTCATAGAAGATTTTCATTGTTCTGGCACTCCACCTGACCTGCTGCAGATGAACTGACCCGGATGCATTCTATAGTTGGATGGCAGCAGATTTCTCTCATGGGAAACGCAACAGTTACGGAATACAACACTCCCCAGCATTTGCTAGAGATCTTCAAGTTTCTGCAACATAAATGGTCGATTGGTGAGTCCGAGAGTAGATAAATATCACTATTTCAAAGAGGTTTTTTCAGAGACTCCTCCAGACAGTGTGTTTGTGAGAGATTCCAACCGTGGAACGTCTGGAATCATCAATTCCAAATGAACAAACCGTTGTTTCGATTGTTGTTACACCGGAATCAACGAAGATTTTAAACTCTCTGTGGTACCTGCTTGCCGCTCCATCTACAGTTCTGGACCACCACAGCTGATGGACAAAAATGCAGTTGACGTTCCATTTGAGAAACGGAAGTCCGCACTATGATGGAGTACTTGAAAATCTCAACAGGAATGTTGTTATCCTTATATTGGCGGAACCTTGCCTGCAAATTTTCAATCAACGGGAGCAAGAGGGATAGCCTTTTCATCAACACGGACAGGACCTCCAACTACTGCGACCCTCCCGAGTTCATTCAAAACAACAACAAAAAACGCCGATACGTTGACTGATGGAAACGTGACATATCGCTTCAAAAGGAAAATTGCACGAGAGAGGCTCGAATCTTTTTCTCCAAGTGAATATCATCCCAGCAATATGCAACGTTTTGAGGATTTCTACAGCCGCGTGTCACTGTGCATTCAGGCAACAGTAAAATGACCGGACAATTTTCCGGCATCTGGAGGTGAACAAACAAAGATGGTTCCGAATAGATGTGTTTGGTGAGTTTTCTTTTCAAATTTACGCACAGTATTGAGGCGACACCTAGAAGTGAAGCAGGATCAGTGCCACACAGTTATTCTACAAGTTTTGTTTCTGTGATTACTCCAGGATCAAAGTTTTTGGATGCTAGGCCAATGCCATAGCGATACAACAACGCGAATCAATTTGTTTTTAATCATCGAATTCTCTGGAACCATTGGTTATCCATTGGTGAGTGGGACAGGTCAAAAATATCTTCCAGCGACCCCTTGTTTTCCAGATATTGAGTGGGATCACATGGCTTCTGCTACTCGGGACTCAAACACGCAGTGGTGAAATTGTAGAACGGAAATATGGGATGTTTCGACTACAGTGTGAATCGCCGGAAAGCATCATATTCACATCAATCAGCTACAGTTTGCAATGCGATCATCCGCTCTCCTTCAGCCACCTCGAGTCACCGCAGATAAACAATGAGAGCACGGTCACCATATTATCGGATCTACAAAAGATGAAATTAACTGAAAAAAAAATAGTTGGTAGGATTGAGAAGTGAATTCATCCTCCATTTTTCCTTTCAGGTCCCATTTCCGTCCATTGCACACAAGTTTTTCAGCTTTCACAATCCGTGTCGTGGTTTCAGTGCATCCGGGAGAAATTCGTTGGTTTGTTGCTGTCTGATCGGGGGATTGTCAACTTTGTGTTGATCAATGAACACGCCGGACACTACTACCTTATGCTGTATTCTGTCTCACTGTTACTGTCATCAGCTTGAATACAGCCTGAATGTGTTGTTAAGGTGTCTGTGACAGTCAAAAACTTCCAGACATCTTTTCGGCTCTGTTTTGGCGGTTGGAAAGCTATCTTTCACGAAAAAAAGTAAAAGTTCTCGACGTTTCTTGGATGCGTTGAATGGTATCGTTTTTCACAAGTGTGATAATTGAGATCGATAGAAGCTTTAGAAGCAATCGTAGAACACCTTCAAACAAGAAGAAGTTTGAGAAACGACTAGATGTTTTCTCGCAGCTGTAGCTCAGAAGTTGGTTATGATACGGACAGGACCGTTGTTGAAACCAAATAAAATCTGTCTTACATCCAACCTAACAATAAATTGGTAAGAATCTTCAAAGTGCGAATTCGTGATCAGAACGTTGACCAATGCTTGACTGTATGCCGGCAGCTCCTCAGGTTCCGGTCATTATTTAAACACTCCATTCAACACTCTATGTTACATGTGAGTGGTGTATAAACTCCTCACTCTGTGTTACAGGTGAGGAGTTTATAAACTCCTCACTCCTTGTCCCAGGCGAGGGTGTATACACTCCTCACTTGCTTTCTTTCTCTACCACCACATTTTCCTCTTCTACCTTACTCAACATCACATCGGTTGTTGGAGACGGGGGTGTGTGTGTGTGTATGTGGGTGACGTCAGGCCACCTCTCGGGACGCAAACACGCGACACGCACACAATGCGTCACACCTTACGAACATTAAACGCAAATCTATTTATATCAATTTATTTTACTTCATACGGCTTGAAACACAGAAAATCTTGACTTTCGTGCATGATATCGATTATTTATCAGCTTTTCTCTCTATTATCGTCGTGTTTCGTTCAATGTTTTGAGTAATTGAGAATTTTTCAGTGAACTCGAGATACGGCAAAAAGCGCTACGCAGTCTGGCTGGTGAAGAACAGAGAAAGATTCTGGAGCAAATGAAGGGTGTTCTTGATAATATCAATTGGTAAGTTATTGCTCAAATTATAACAATGCGCTACGTCACAGCGCGAAGTTGAGAAGCAAGAAAAGTGATTCAAAAAATATTTAATATGATTTTTTTTTCAGAAACTATCGTTCATGAAACTCTGGAAAACATCTGAATCGCATGGACCAGCTGCCCCTTGGGATTCCGTCGTGTTGTTGCAATTCTTGCTGTCAACGCGAACACAATTTCAAGCGTCTTTGACTGCTAAAAGGCCACAAATGAAATCATAGAGTGATGAAGTCGACGCTTGAGACCAGAGTATAAGAAAGACAGCGTGATTTCTACTCAACGGTTGTCATCTTCCTAAAACGCTTCTCGTGCGGATCCTCGACGAATGCTACCAATCGAGTAGGAGTCAGGGACCAAAGTTCGAATCAGTGGCAAAATCCGGAGAAAGCACGTTATAGTGTTGGAACATTCGAAGTTCCTTGATCTATTGAGCAAGACTCACGTACTCGCTATGAACACCAACAGGATCGTCCTTCTTTCCCACGACCATGAACCTACCGGAGATCACTTATGGTGGCAAGACGATCAACGCTACTGTCGGATGCCAATACCTCGAGAGATGGAGTGACAACACAAGTCGGCTCTGAGAGAACATAGCACACAAAAGAGTCAGGTCTAATTTGATCTTACAGTCACGTTGTCAATTCTCAAAGCCTCGGATATTTGGACAATGGCGTTTCACTAGAAACTCTTGCCGTGTCATCATGTTCGACGATTGTGACTGCTGAATGACAGTGAATGGCTCTGGTGCAAATGGTGGACATTTTCCGTACTATTATCAGGTACATTTCTATCAAAAATAACAAAGTGTAATTGAACATTTTTCAGAAACTTCCTTCAGTGGTGCTTCAAATCTACAAACCTACATCGACCCCCTGTGTGAAGCTCCAGAATCACTCGAATTGTTGAAAGTTACCAAATGGTTGCTGACGTCGAACTTGTTGATAAAATCGTTGACAACTGTAAAGAGAAGACATGCAGTAGGATGTGCATCGATTGTATCGGACCTCTAGAATAAGCCATTTTTTTGGATCTATTTTTTTTGGATCCAAGATCCAAACAAAAAGGAGTACTGCAAAGCAAACGGTGAAGGAGAATCGAGCGGGATTTCGAAAAGACAACAACACAATCACTCAGCACTGCAGGAAGTGTCAAGACTTTATATCGCTTGGACAGACTTCGGGGACTGTTCTAGTGCCTTATACCAGATACTCTGGCACAAAATCGCAAAGGTACTGCATAAAATTCAAGTTAGAAATAACGTGCCAACTGTTTTCAGACACAGTCATTTTCGAACAACGGGGCTACTGGACAATAACAACAAGTGCATTCAGAATGTACAAGGCGAAGCGACACTTCGTGGTGGATGTTTTTCGGAATGTCGTTTGAGAACCTGCATACAAATTCAATTCAGCTATAGTGGAAAAAAAAATCCAGATCTGCGCACCACTCCAACACTATCGAGAACAGAGGCACGTTTGAGGGACGGATGTGAAAATACGAATTGCTGCAATCTCTACTAAAACCCGCCACCCGAAACAACCACATTGCGCCGAAACCAACCAACGTCAACAATCATCAACTGAGCACACAAATTGGATGTCTGAGCCATGGATTCGGCAAGAATGATGGGAGATTGATGGACAACTGCATCAGAACAAGATTGCATTCAGTTCGTGTTGAATCAGCGCTTCACCTAATACGCCTGCTCGCGAAGTCTGTAGTCGGATTAACAACACAACACATCACATCAAATATCTGAAACAGTGATTTGTCAAGGATGGTGATACGACACAAGAAACCAGTTTCTGAATCGAAGTAGGCTGCATTGCTATTATTTCAAGTTGTCTGAAACTCCTATCAGTCCAATAACGATTGTGCCAACGGCTTCCAGCGAGCAGATGGATTCTGATTACCGCACACTTTTACGACATAAGTTTTTCATGAAGAACAAGCGATTGCAGACAATGTGAAACCACCTTCTTTAATTAGAAATCTTCGAGGATCAATAACGTGAATATCCAATTGGTGAGCTTGATGTCCATTAATATCAATAATTCGTAGGTTCTTTTCAGATTTTGTTCGATGAAGTACAACTTGAGTTACTGTGAACACCTGTTGAAACATCTAGACGCGAAATCATAGAACGCGTGATAGAAGTCTGCAGAAACGTGTCAACTGCATTTGGACTCCCTCGTCTTCAATCGCTTATGGAAGTTTCACGCTTTGACAATAGCAGTTGCAATCTTACGATGAATTGACTACGCCAACGATGGTGAAACGACGACAAACATTACCAACTGGTTTCGAGCTAGCTGGCTTCACTGCTGTCGAATACTCATTCTCAATCAACGGAGGATCTTCACCGTGTGAAATTAGCATTCCCTGTCAAACGAGGAGCGAGACGAGAGGTTGAATTCTTTGGAGCTTTTGAAGTCGTGGCTGTCAACGCCAACATAATTTTGGACCCCGACTGAGCCAACGATTGCTAGCTGGTGGATGGATTCTGGCTACCACATGTTATTGCAACACACGACAAAAATGGTGGTAACGGGTTCGTGTGATAAATTCAGTCGTATCAACCAGTTGGATGTCAGCAAATTTTCCTCAAGAAGAACAAACGATTACAGACAACAACAGACCATATCATTTGGTTAGAAGTCTTCAAGGATTCCTAACATATAGCCAATTGGTGAGTTTGAGTGTCCATGAATGTCAATAATTCACACATTTTTTTTTCAGAGTTCTTCTGGTCAACAACAACCAGAGAAATAAGCAATCACTGGAAACACCTTTTTGAAACGTCAAAAAAAAAGAAACGTCCAGAAGCAAGATCACAGAAGAATTGTGGAAAGCTCAATTTTGGAGAAACGTGTCAACTGCTTTTAGACTACCTCCCGACCAGGCGGCGCTGCAAAGAAGTTCGACTTCAAATAGCAATCCCGATCAGCTTGCGGATCGATGACAGTCTCGCTTCGGAAGTGCGAAAGATGGAATTATCTTCAACTCCAGCGAAGCCCATATCGATGAACGTGCCGCACCAATGTCCATGAAATGATTACGTTAACGATGGAGAAACGATGACAAAGATTACCAACTGGTTTCATGTTGGATGGCGTGTTCACTTTCGTGAAACACGCTCGTTCTCAATCAACAGAATCACTGGATATTCACCGTATGAAATAAGCCTTCCCAATCGAACAAGAAGCGAGAAAAGACTGCCGATAGACGATGTTCGTTGTGTTGGCACTTCAACTGCAAATAAAGTCGATTTCGATATCACCAGAAGTTCCGATATGATGATTGATGACAACACGCTCTGGCTGCTGGAAGACAGTAAATGGTTTTGGAGCGTTCGATGGATGTCCCGGATAGCATCAATCGTAATGTAAGTTGTTTCTCAGATAGCAACAATGCATACGCGGTGGTGCAAAGTCAAGAAAAGAAATATAACGTTAGAAAAATGTAGGTGTTTTTCAGAAATCATCACTCCTGAAACACTGGAAAACATCAAATTTGCATAACTCAGCTACCCTATCGGATTCTGTCGAGCTGTTGAAGTCGTTGCTGTAAACGACAACATAATGTTGGACGTTTTCGACTACCAAAGCTCTACTGAACTCAAATCGACAAAGAACATAGTTGATTTGGATATTGGAGTATAGCGGAGACAACCGCTCGTCATCGCGCTTTTCTTGTGGATCCTTGAGAAACTCTTCCGAACAAATGAAAACAACGGACTTCTGGCATCGGTCGCGGAACATCAAGATTCTAACGAAAAGAAGTAATGTTGCAAAGCGCGTGCGATCTGGAGGAGTGCAAGCTTCCGAAGATTACTATTTTGCGTAGACAACGCCCATTCAGTCAATCTGGATTTGAAGATAAATGATCATCAAAGCGCTGAGATGAGAAGAGAGCTATCAACTCAATTCGGCTGGAACTCAAATCGGTTAAGCCTCGACGGCGCCACCAAATACCAGTGGGTGGATGAATTCTGGCTACCACATATTCTTGCGACACATGGCCACTTGAGTAAAATACCGCCCGACGCTGAACCAATACTGTTGGATCAGTGGGCTTTCTTCGATTTGAGTCGGAAATCATTCTTTGGGATCAGAAACTGGACATCGGCTACGCTCGAAACTTGCTGTCATTATGGCCGTCTGTGTGACACACTCTGAACCGTATCAACCAGTTGGATCTCAGCAAATGATCCTCATGAGGAACAAGCGAGAGCAGAGAACAACGATAGATATCATTTGGTCAAAAATCTTCAAGACTCCTTAAATTGCGTATTCAATCGGTGAGTTTGAGTGTCCATGAATGTCAATAATTCACACTTTTTTCAGATTTCATTCGGTCAACAACAACCAGAGGAATAAGCGATCACTGGGAACATCCTTTTGGAATGTCTAAACGCAAGATCATAGAACACGTTATCGAAGTGCAAGTCTGCAGAAGTGTTTCAACCGCTTTTAGACGCCCTCGCCTCCAATCAATACTAAAAAAGTCACGCCATGAACCGAGCAGTTGCAATCAGACGAAGCTGTGAAGAAGTTCGACTCCAAACAACGATTCCGATCAGCTTGCGGATCGTTGACACTCTCGCTCCAGAAGTACAAAAAATGGATTTATCTTCAACTACAGCAAAACCCATCTCCAAAAAGTTGAACACGCCGCAGCAATGCACATGAAAGGGTCTCGTCAACGATGGGGAAACAACGCCATCCGTCAACAACTAATTCCGAAATGAGCGGTGTGTACTGCAGTAAAAGACGCTCGTTCTCAATCAAAGGAACTACTGGGTGAAAGCAACAACGAATGCTAGCGGGTCGACGAATTCTGGATACCACATATTCTCGCAACACTTTATCACTTGCGTAGAATACCAGCAAATACCAGTGGGGAAAATCGTCTTGGCTATCACACATTTTGCAAAACTTGGCCACAAGCCGGACTGTTTTCTTGCTTAACGTCGGCGATCGTCATGATTTGTGCCAATGAGCTCACAGTGATGAGCCCTGACCCGGATGCATTCTATAGTTGGATCGCAGCAGATTTCTCTCATGGGAAACGCAACAGTTAAGGAATACAACAATCCCCAGCCTTTTGCTAAAGATCTTCGAGTTTATGTATCATAAATAGTCGATTGGTGAGTACGAGAGTACATAAACAAAAGTAGTCCAATGAAGTTCTTTTCAGAGTCCCGTCCTGACAAAGCGATTGTGTGAGGTTTCAACCAGTGGAACGTCTGATGTTGTCAAATTCAAATCAAACAGCCGCTGTGTCGATTGTTGTTGCACCGGAATCAACGAAAGTGTTGAACTCTCTGTGGTAACTGCTTGCCGCTCCATCTACAAAGTTCTGGACCACCACAGTCGATGGACAAAAATGCAGTCGACGTTCCATTTGAGAAACAGAAGTCCGGACTATGACGGACTACTTGAATATCTCAACAGGAATGTTGTAATCCTTTTATTGGCGGAACGTTGCCTGCAAATCTTCATTCAACGTGAGCAAGAGGGACAGTCTCGTCATCAAAAGGGACAGGATCTCTATTTACTTGGTCAATCCAGAGATTATTTGAAACAACAACACTGCAGAAAGACGCGGTCACGTTTCCACGTGGATCGATGGAAACGTGACATATCGCTCGAGAGGGAAACTTGCACGCGCAGAAACCAGAATCCATTTCTCCCAGTGAAATTTATCCCAGCAATGTGCTACGTTTCAAAGACTTTCACAGCCGCGTGTCAGTGTACATCCAGGCAACAGTGAAATAAACGGACAATTTTCCGGCATCTGGAGATGAACGAACAAAGATGGTTCCGAATAGATGTGTTTGGTGAGTTTTCTTTTCATAATATCGCGCAGTATTGAGGGGACACATAGAAGTGAAGCAGGATTAGTGCCCCACAGTTATTCTACAAGTTTTGTTTCTGTGATTACTCCAGAATCAAAGTTTTTGGATGCTAGGCCAATGCCATAGCGATACAACAACGCGAATTCGCCACGACACTTCTCGCCACTGTACAATGATATTTAACTCCACCAAAACCCACATCCACAACAATGAACACGCCGCACCAGTATCTATGAAATAAGTTTGCTAACGATGGTGAGACAACGCCAAAGATTAACAACAAGGTTCCAAGCTGGGTGACGTGTTCACCTATGTGAAACACATTCGTTCTCAATCAACGGAATCACTGGATGTTCCCCGTGTGAAATTAGCATTCCCTATCAAACGAGGAGCGATAAGAGACTGTTCATAGACGATGTTCGCTGTGTTGGCACGCCACCTAAAAATGAATTTGATTCTGATATGGCCAGAAATTCCGATCGGATGATTGATGACAACAAGCTCTGGCTGCTGGAAGACAGTAAATGGTTTCGGAGCGAATGATGAGAGACCCTGACAGAATCAATCGGTATGTTGTTTCTCTACTGCAAATTATAACAATACACTACACGCGACAACATAAAGTCGAGAAGCTAAGAATATCGCACTTGAAAAATGAAATTTTCTTTTCAGAATCGTCGTTTCTGTAACGCTGGAAAACATCAAATTCGCATAACCCAGCTGCTCTGTCGGATTCTGTCTTGCTGTTGAAGTCGTGACTGTCAACGCATACACAATTTAGGACCCCGACTGAGCCAACGATTGCTAGCTTGTGGATGGATTCTGGCTACCACACGTTATTGCAACACACGGCAACTATAATGGTAACGGGTTCGTGTGATAAACTCAGTCGTATCAAGCAGTTGGATGTCAGCAAATTTTCCTCAAGAAGAACAAACGATTGCAGACAAAAACAGACTATATCATTTGGTTAGAAGTCTTCAAGGATTCCTAACATATAGCCAATTGGTGAGTTTGAGTGTCCATGAATGTCGAAAATCCACACATTTTTTCAGAGTTCTTCTGGTCAACAACAACCAGAGAAATAAGCAATCACTGGAAACACCTTTTTGAAACGTCCAGAAGCAAGATGACAGAATAATTGTGGAAAGCTCAATTTTGGAGAAACGTGTCAACTGCTTTTAGACTCTTTAGCGACCAGACGGCGCTGTAGAGAAGTTCAACTTCAAATAACGATTCCGATCAACTCGTGGATCGATGACAGTCTTGCTTCAGGAGTGCGAAAGGTGGAATCATCAACTCCACCAAAACCCATATCCACATCGATGAACGCGCCGCGCCAATGTCCATGAAATGATCTTGCTAACAATGGTGAGATGGCGTCAAAGATTACCAACTGGTTCCATGTTGGATGGCGTGTTCACTTTTGTGAAACACGCTCGTTCTCAATCAGCAGAATCACTGGATATTCACCGTATGAAATTAGCATTCCCAATCAAACAAGGAGCGAGAAGAGACTGCCGATAGACGATGTTCGTTGTGTTGGCACTTCAACTGCAATTAAAGTCGATTTCGTTATCACCAGAAGTTTCGATATGATCATTGATGACAACAAGCTCTGGCTGCTGGAGCGTTCGATGGATGTCCCGGATAGCATCAATCGTAATGTAAGTTATTTCACAGATAATAAAAAATAAAAAATATAACGTTTGAAAAATGAAGGTGTTTTTCAGAAATCATCACTCCTGAAACGCAGGAAAACATCACATTTGCATAACCCAGCTGCCCTGTCGGATTCTGTCGTGCTGTTAAAGTCGTGGATGTAAACGACAACATAATTTTAGCCGTTTTGGACTACCAAAGATCTACTGAACTCAAATCGACAAAGAACATAGTTGATTTGGATATTGGAGTATAGCGGAGACAACCGCTCGTCATCGCGCTTTCTTTGTGGATCCTTGACAAACTCTTCCGAACAAATGGAAATAACGGACGTCTGGCATCGGTTGCGGAACATGAAGATTTTAACGAAAATAAGTTATGTTGCAAAGCGCGTGCGATCTGGAGGAATGCAAGCTTACGAAGATTACTATTTTGCGTAGACAACGCCCATTCAGTCAATCTGGATTTGAAGATAAATGATCATCAAAGCGCTGAGATGAGTGGATCGCTATCAACTCAATGCGGCTGGAACTCAAATCGGTCCAACCCCGACGGCGTAACCGAATACCAGTGGGTGGATGAGTTTTGGCTTATTCTTGCGACACCAGGCCACTTGCATAGAAGACCGCTTGACGTTGAACTAATACTGTGGGATCAGTGGGCTTTCTTTGATTGGAGTCGGAAACTGGACATTGGCTACGCTCGAAACGTGCCGCCATAATGGCGTGTGATACACTCTGTACCGTATCAACCAGTTGGATCTCAGCAAATTTTTCTCATGAAGAACAAACGATTGCAGACAACAACAGACCATGTCATTTGGTTAGAAAACTTCAAGACCGCTTAAATTCAATCGGTGAGTTTGAGTGTCCATGAATGTCAATAATTCACACTTTTTTCAGATTTCATTCGGCCATCAACAACCAGAGGAACAAGCAATCACTGGGAACATCCTTTTGGAACATCTAGACGCAAGACCATGGAACACGTTATAGAAGCTCAAGCCTGCAGAAACGTGTCAACTGCTGTTAGACGTCCTCGCCTTCAGTCACTACTCAAAGGTTCACACTATGAAATGAGCAGTTGCAATCAGGCGACGCTGTGAAGAAGTTCGACTTCAAATAGAAATTCCGATCGACGACAGCCACCCTCTCGAAGTGCGAAAGATGGAATTATCTTCAACTCCATCAAAACCCATAACCACAAAAATGAACACTGTGTTCATGAAATGATCTTGCCCAGACGACGCCAACGATTCCCAACTGGTTCCGATCTGAGTTGCGTGTTTACTACTTCCAAACACGTTCGTTCTCAAACAACGGAATCACTGAATGTTCACCATGTGAAATTAGCATTCCTTATCTAACGAGGAGCGAGAAGATACTATCGATAGACGATGGTTGCTGTGTGGCACTCGACCTGCAAAAAGTCGATTTTGATATGACCAGAAGTTCCGAACTGATGAACAATGACAACAAGCTCTGGCTGCTGGAAAACAGTGAATGGTTTCCGAGCGATTGATGCACCATCCAGGCAACAGATCCATGCCGGACAACTTTTTGGCTTCTGGAAGTGGACGAACGAAGAAAGTTCAGAAAACATGTGTTTGGTGAGTTTTTTTTTCGAATCATTGCACAGTTTTGAAGCGACACCTAGAAGTGAAGCAGGATCAGTGCCACACAGTTATTCTACAAGTTGTGTTCCTGTGATTACTCCAGAATCGAAGTTTTTGGATGCTAGGCAAATGCCATAGCGATACAACATCGCGAATCAATTTGTTCTTAATCATCGAATTCTCTGGAATCATTGGTTATCCATTAGTAAGTGACAGGTCGAAAACATCTTCCAACGACTCCCCTTTTCCAGATATTGAGTGGGATCACATGACTTCTGCTACTCGGGACGCAAACACGCAGTGGTGAATGCACACAGTGCGTCAGACCTTACGACAGCTGGAATTGGATTTCCATGGTTTTCACTCTTCTTGATAATGCAAAATACGCAAAAATAGAAGAGCGGAAATATGGAATGTTTCGAAGACAGTGTGAATCGCCGGAAAACATCATATTCACATCAATCAGCTACAGTTCGTAATGTGATGGTTTCGGAGTCATCCGCTCTTCTTCAACCACCTCGAGTCCTTCCAGATTAACCATGAAAGCAAGATCATCACATTATCGAATCTACAAAAGATGAAATTCGCTAAAACAAAGGAGTTGTCAGGATTGAGAGGTAAGGTTTTTCATCCTCCATTTTCTTTTCAGGTCTCAGTTCCGTCCATTGCACATAAGTTTTTCAGCTTTCGCAATCGGTGTTGTGGTTTCAGTGCATCCGGAAAAAATTCGTTGGTTTGGTGCAGTCTTATCGAAGGATCGTCAACTTTGTGTTGATGAATGAAAACGCCGGACACTATTATTTTATTCTTTTAATCTGCACGGCGTACTTCTGGGTCCTTGGATTCTTGATCTCCGTCGGTGACGACAGCTGGATTCTGTCTCGTTGTCACTCTCATCAGCTTGAATACAGCCTGAATGTGTGGTTAAGGTGTCTGTAACAGTCAAAAACTTTTAGACATCTTTTCGACTCTGTTTTGGCGGTTGGAAAGCTATCTTTCGCTATCTGTGATTCATTGAGATTATTCGAAGCTTAGTAGAAAAAGGGTAGAATACCTCGGAAAAAAGATGTTCGAGAAAGTAATTGGATTGTTTTTGCAGCTCTACCTCAGAATTTGATTGGGATACGGACAAGACCGTTGCTGAAACAAAGTAAAATCCGTTTCACTTCCAACCTAACAAAGAATTGGTAAGAATCTTCAATGTGCGAATTTGTGACCAGAACGTTGACCGATGCTTGACTGTATGCCGGCAGCTCCTCATGTTCCGGGAGTTATTAAACACTTCATTCAACGCTCTATGTTCCTGATGAGGGGTGAATACACTCCTCACTCTATGTTACCGATGAGGGGTGTATAAACTCCTCACTTGTTGCTCCTGGTGGTCGGTCGAAAATAGTACAGGACGCATCCCCTTTCACTTCTTTCCACTAGAGCTCTAACATCAAAAGAAAATCGTAAAACTCGTTAGTCAGCCATTAACCCTCCAATGAAAGAAATGGTCCGCGAAATTCTCCTTGCTAGGAAAGATGTTCAAATTGAGGAAACGAGAGCTGAAGACCGGCATCCATTGAAATTTGGTGTGAAATCAAGAGGCTGTGCACCACATAAAGTGTTAATGAGTATTGTCTTCTGGAGCGGGTACTAAGATTTTCGGAAGCTCATTTCTCGAGTTTTCACTTCTCAAGCTGGCCTATTATCTTGCTGCTATTGACCATGGGACGCTGTAAAACAATCCTGCTATCGTTCCGAAAAGTCTTCAAACGGAAAAGAAACTTCAATCGTCGTCATGCCCGAGTGCTTGCTCCGAAACCAACAAATCCAACAGTCATCTACATCTTCATCGGACTCATATGTTATCTTCTGATCCTCGCCTTTCTCAACTTCAGTTCTTGATTGAAAACAACCTACGCCTTCTGGAAACTCTTCTCTTTTGACACCCTGCCCACGATCTCACGTTTTCACCTTTTTCTACTGCTTTGGCTTCAAAATTGATCTGCCCACTTTCAAAAATCTGAACTTTCCTGTTTATCCAAAAGAGTTTCTTCTTGCTCCCCGCTTTGTCTGTCGTTTTTCTCCTCTTTACCAATTAGAATAATTTTTGGTATAATTTCTCAATAAACCTTAAGCGGAAAAATGGTTTTTTGTGGCTTCATATATTGTTTTCTTGAATGAGAGATACTGTCTAGTACAGTATTGGGAAGTCAAGAAACTGCAGTTGGAGTTTCTTGTTTCAGATTTTCCAGGTTACGACCAGATTTACCACAAAGAAAATTGTATGTTGACATACATAATTGTATAAAAGGTAGTAAGTGTTGGTATAAAAAGTGAGCCGAAACGAGAGACGCTGAGACCCATAAAAAGGTTATGGGATATTCTCTTATGGGTCCTACCAAACGATCCGAGGTAGGACGCCTGAAGCTTATTCTTCCATCTTTGTTTTCAAGCTTTTCCAGTTTCTGCTGCTGCTCTTCGCCATGCCTCTCTTCCATATGAACAAAACTATCCCATTCAAAGCTTACAAACGGAAGACACGATTTTGCATTCGGCAACAAAATAGAAGACGGCAGAACGATGCTAGAGCAACGCGCTTCCGGTCTTCAAGAATCCCGATGATCGTTGTCGGAATCATTTGCTGCTACCTGATGTTCCTCTCCCTTCTTGCTCCCAACGTCGACATTGGACAGAAGAACTAATTAGGGAAGTTTTCTTATACTTTTTTCCACCAATTGAGACTTCCCTCATTCAACATTCTACAATAGCAAATGTTGTCGTGACTTGAGCGGATACCACTATTGGAAAGGCTCCTCGTGTAGTTGGTTTTTGTTTGCTATCTTTGATCCAATAAATCTTGTAAAATGTATTCTGGATTTCATGGACCTTAGTTTACAATATTACAGGAGACGATGAGAACTCGGATTTCTCATAACACATTGAATGGAAATCTTCAAGTGATTCAGACACTGAAAGTTTTCAAGATGCTTGTTTGATATTTAAAATATGAAAATCCTGGTTTTGTTCCCTATCCAGCCAGTGTTGATTGTTGATCATTCAAAATCTCAGACCAAAATGATAAAAAAATTAGAGATGTTTATTGACCATTTTAATGATTGATAACCCCAGCGACTCCAGTGAAAAGAACTACAAAAAGCATGAACAAGACGATCAGAAAAACAATATGACAATAGATTTCAGAAGATGGCATGGTTCGATCGTGCCGGACGTTTTCGATGTTTCGTGGAGTCTCGAATGGAATGAGTGAGACAATTGTTGCTCCGTCGTCTTCCGTCTGCGTTTCAACTGATGGATTAATAGGGAGTGGACTCATGGTTCCACCTGAAATTGTCGTTGATATTTGATTGATTATAAATATATGCATAAAAAGAGAAATAGGAGTACGTCTCTCTCACATGAGGTTTCGAAAGTAATGAATACACCATGTGAACCAAGGCTCACGGATAATTGATAACCTCATAAATCAAAAGTGTATAAAATCAAAACGATTTTTCGAAAATTAAATGATACCTGTGTAATACAGCGGAACTCAAAAATCATAAATGCAATCTTGTTCACCAACCAGTAGATATTACTTTTAGCAATGAAAAACTAATACACATGGATGTATGTGCACATTTTTTTCAAACACTAACACTAAATGTTGGCTTGAAAATGAAATTGAAAGAAAAAAGCACAAAGCGTCAATCAAAGCGCTTGGACCAGCTGACTGATCAAACATTCCTGAAAAGTATTCTTATATAGGTCCCTGTTTTGGTTTGATTTTTATTGAGTCTAGACTAATAAATTTTCTGTCAAAAAAAGTTTATGATTGAAACTGAGCAGGAATACTCATAACACGCTCACTTTGATCTTTTATTTAAACGCCCACGATGAATTGAAATTGGTACTGAAAATGTAAAAAAAAAACTGAGATAATTTATATTTGTATGAACAACTAGGCTTCAAAAAATGCCGAGAAATGAATTTGTTTTCAATGACAAGAATTGTTTTTTAATGCTCCGAACGTGATTTAAGGATAGTGTTAAGGTCAATATGTAAGGAGCATTATTGGGAAGTGCTAACCGGATGTCTGTGTTTGGTCACGAATGCACTAACAAAAATATTTTTTTCGAAGACAATAAGTTTCAGTTTCTCTACAAAACTGAAAACAGGGCAAGGACACTTCAGTTTAGAATAGGTTTCATGAAATAAAAAATGATACAATTCACATGGGAGATGAGATTTGAAACGTTGGACCATTATCAATCTGAACCATTGACAAACGCAAAACTCTGTGTGTCTGATTTTTTAATCTCTGTCGTCTTCGGATTCTCCCTCAAATTGAAGATCATCTGGGTTTAATCGTTCAACTTTCCAGCATTGCTACATTCTTTTCACTTCCTAAAGATCCCCTCGAACTTCGGAACATGAGCTTGTTTCGCTCTTGCTGCCTTAAATCTCTTCTCTCTCTCAGCAGACTTATTATATCTGCATTTTTTTTGTGTTTTTTGGATTCCACGATTCTTTTTCTTCCTCGCAGTGGCATGTGAAAATAATCAATCATTCTCTCAAAACTATATCATTTTTCCATCACATTACTCCAGTTTGGAGTTCAATCATAGTTTTCTTAACTGTACGAAATTCTCTCCACTTTTCTGTTTGTAAACATGCCTAGTTCACATTGTGTTCTCAATGTTTCTCAATGAGCTTCATTTCCATAAGAAAAAGTGTGTTCTTTGTAATCATGTATAGGACAGAGCACAAAAAAGAGCATTTGCTCGAGCACTTGTTATTTATCACGTTGCTTTTTGTTTTTCGAATAAAATTGATCATACATTTTCTGCCCACTCCCTCATTTCCTCCTATTTTTCAACTCTGACTCCTTTTCTATAGAATTGTCATGCGCAGACTCTATTTTTCTCCCATTTTTCTGGTTTCTTCCAGTTTCTTTCGTTGTTCATTTGATAGCCTCAAACTTGCAGGTGGAAAATGGACACTCGGAAGACGAGCTCTACCAATGTCGCCAATCATCCGAAGCGTCCGAACGTTCAGGTGAGGCTTTTCGTTTTTTGGTTTTTGTTTTTCAATTTCTGAGAAACGGGGTTGAAATTTGAAGAGATATGAACTCAGATTATCTCTCTGTTTTTCAGAAGACCAATCGTCTCTTCTCGATGATTACCGATGCTCCGAGTGAAATCATTGAAATCGATTGGTTGAAACTCGGAGCTCAAAAAGTGGACATTGACGACACCATCTATGAAATCGAAGAAGATGAAGACGGCGATATATGGTTGAAGATTGACGGAGAGGACATTGAAGCCGTCGAGAAAAAAGAGCCCATGAATAGAATCATGGAACGTCTTCTCGATCAAGTGCTTGGTGGAAGAACAGTAAAAGTGGAACTGTTGAGCTTTCTTGATCACCAATCTATCGCATACTCGACACAGACAGATATCAAACTTCAAGTGAAACATCTGAAGCTTCCGAGAATACAACATGACACTCCCTGTAACACAATTGGACCGCTTCTGGATGCCAGATATCTTCCATTAAAATCTGTGGAAGTGCAAAACGAAGAGTATCTGAACGATGTGCTCATCGGAAACGCCAAAAAAGTGATTGTATCGAACGTGTCCACGGCGACGATCGCGAGATTCGATTGGCAACGAGTCCATCGAAAGTGTCGTGGCACGATGCTCATAGAAGAAATTGTCGACGTTTGGCAATCGTGCCAACCAGCAAATGGAAAGCGATATAGTTGTGATGTTACAAGAATCGAAGCTGTCGAAATGATGTTTTGGAATTTATCGGGAGACCATCCTCAATACAATGTCAGATATTCTGTTGGAAATGCGGATTTGGGAGAAAGGTGAGATTTGAAAGCTTTGTGCATACAACTAATAGCAATTAAAGTTTTCTCCATTGAGAGTGAGAGTGCAGAAGACAATATGATTAGTTTTCGGTAAACTTTCAAATAATTAGTTTATTTTGTATTTCAGGTCAATTCCTCTCTCGGCCAAATTCAAACTGAACCAGACTACCAAAGTGAAGGTGACCGTGCGCAAACCATCAAAACGCCAACACCAACGCTACTATCAAGTGCATATTGAGACGATTTGAAGGGATTCTTGAAAATGAGTTCATGGATTCTTCAGATCTCAAATCGAACGTTTTTGAACACCTCGAACGTCTGATTTTGTTTCAATCTCTCGGTAATAAAATTGAAAATTTGAAAAGTTTTTGTGACTCTGTTTTCATAAAACATGTTCCATCAGAATTTTCAAGTTGAATTTTCAGATTTTCGCAAAATTTGAATTTATCATCACACACAAAAAGAACGTTAAGTATCCAATAGAGGTTATTCAAGTATTAAATAAAGTCTGAGAGTCATAGCTTGAGAGCTTGTCGTCAAAAAAAAAGCAACATTTTTCGTCATCAACTGTTGGTATGACTGTAGAGTTTATCTATGTCCTACAAGTAAGTTTATGTTGTCTGAACAAGTTTGAGCGAAGATATGGATCAATGAACTAATCGACCCTCACCATCTTTGTCAGGTATTAGTTAATGGCATCAGGAAAATGAATCGAGAACATCCCATTTTTGGAAGGAATGGAAATTCCAAACTGGAATGAAAAATATGGAATACATTGATAGTGCCGTGATGAAAATGACACACTGACGGTGTTTGCGGACTGTTCATCAGCAGGCCCCGCCCCCAAAACAAAATTTGAAATATCATTTCTCGAATGATTGAGTCAACATCACTCCACTTTGAGACATCTGATTTCATCATTATTTTTCTTCTTTTTTCATTTTTCTCAAAGGTTTTTTTTTTGATTGAACTTCAACTTTTTTTTTCAGAAATGGAGAAGAAAGATCCAGAGAAACTTCTGAAGCAGATTCTTGGAAAATGTGAGCCTCCTGCATTAGATCGATCAAGCTTCAATATTGCAGCAGGTTGGCTTGATCAACTGTCTTTGGTGAGTTATATATACAGTTATATATACAGTTATATATGAGTTATATATAGTTATATATTCTCCGACTTCAAAATCCTATTTATTGTTGATCGTGACTCCAAAATCAACAAATAACAGTGGTGCCTTTCCGTCTGAGGAAATCTCACTAAACACCATCACAGCGACCGGGTGACATGTCTTAATCAGGATTCTCTTTTTTCTGAATGCAGAGTCATATTCGACAATTAGTATTCGGTTGTTTTCCCCCTTCCTGTTGCCCTCAAAAATGAACAGCATCTCTTCTGAGAACATAGACCTTAGGTGCGTGCCTTGCGCGTGCCTCAAAGGAGACCTTTGGCTTTTTTGGTCGTAACTCCTTGTTACGGTCAGTTTTATTTGATTTATCTTTATTCATCGGGAAAACAGTTCAATTGGATAGAATGGCAAGTGGGGATAGAACATGGTAAGTAGAATAAAAATAAAGGGTAGTAGGACGATCCCGCAAGAGATGTACCTAATATGAGGAGGGCTTAAAAACGATCAGTAAAAGCAGCATTAGACAGTTAAGGGTAATAGATAGGGGGCGTTTAAGAGGAAGATAGATTTGACAATAATTAGAACCGGGAAATGGAGTCATCTAAAAGGTGGTTGAATTGAGAGGTGGATAAGAAAGATTCACAATTGCGGATTATGGAATTCCATATGGGGACTGTTGATGAGAAAAAGTCAGGTATGGAGGGGTGGATGCATTTAAGGAACATGGGGCGCCTAGAGGAAGAAGAAAGGGAAATATATTTGTCAAGGTCAGGGAAATAGGAGGCACGGCACACCAAACGATAAAGTAAGACGAGCTGAGATTTGAGGCAACAAGGTCTGATAGAAGACATGTTCAAAAGTTCGAGGCGATCCTCGCATGAGGTGAACGAGATGTTGCAACGCTGAAGGGCTATTTTGGAGAAGTATCTGAGCGGGCGTTCAAGTTTGAGGGAGAGTTTGGATGAGGGCTTGGGAGAGTAAACTTGTGAGCAATATTCAAGAATGGGGAGTACATATGTCTTGAAGAGAGACGAGTAGAAAGATGGGTTGGAAGATCTAAAGGAGCGGAGGAGTTATTTGGCACGGAGAAGAGAACAGGCGAGTTTCTGGTTTATATGTAGTTCAAAGTTCAAAGAGGAGTCAGTGATGAGACCAAGATCTCTGACCGAGGAGGATTGTGAAATATTGGACCCAGAAATGNAGTGATGAGACCAAGATCTCTGACCGAGGAGGATTGTGAAATATTGGACCCAGAAATGAGATATTGGAAATTGGAATTGTGGGAGCCAAGACGGAGGAGAGAGGTTTTAGAATTGGCTAGAGGAAGTTGATTGCGGATGGACCATTGAGAGATAGAGTTGATGGAATCTTGAACGACTGAAGGTGACTGGTGATAGATCTTGATGTCGTCTGCGAATACAGCGAAGTGGACGGAACTAGGAAGGGAGAAAAGAAAATCGTTCATAAAGACAAGGAAAAGGAAGGGGCCAGAGACGGACCCTTGGGGGACTCCGGAGGGAATGGGGACTTGAACGGGGTCAATGTGGTCATTAATTTTCATAGAGAAGGTCCTATTAGTGAGGAAATCGGAGTACCAGGAACAGAAGTTAGGGGGAATCCCAAAGTTTCTAAGTTTGGAAATGAGTAGAGAGTGGGGAACTTTATCGAAGGCCTTCTGAAAGTCAAAGTAGATGATGTCGAGAGACTTGTGAGACTTAAGAATGTGTTTGTACTGGCAGACTGAGTGGAGAAGGGAGGTAGTGCAGGAGCGAGAGGGAAGGAAACCGTGTTGGTTTGGATGGAACTTATGAGACTGGTCTAAGAGGAGATGCTTACAAATAACACGTTCCATGACACGGGAGATAGGGTCCGTAAGCGAGATGAGGCGATAGTTTGACGGATTGGAGGAGTTCCCTTTTTTTGGGACTGGAATGATTATGGAGTGTTTCCAGCTAGAGGGGAGAGTGGAAGTGGCGAAGTTAGTAAGGAATCTTTTTGGGTTTCATATGGAGCTTGTTTCGAACAACATTACTTATTGATTCGGGGCACATTCCGAACACCGACGACATCTTTCTCATGCTCTCTTCAGTATTTTTCCAAATGCTGGCTCTCACGGTTTGGACGACGCCTGGAGTCGTCACAGACACCGGACGGCCGTTTGTTTTCATGTTCTTACAAGTTTTCGACTCTTTGAACCATATGAGTCCTAGATTGACTCGTGATTTTCACAAACGAAGTTTTCTGGCGATCTCCAAAGATCTCACCTCTTCTCTGCACACTTCACAGTTGTGGAGCGGAATGGAGAAGAAGCCACTATTTACTTCAAAGTTAAAATAATCGGCTGAGACTTCCAGAAATAGTTAAAGACTTAATAAGAAATAAAAATAATAACATTATGTGCACCACAGACCGTTTCGCCAACGCCAGAGCTTGCGCAAAGTTGCGGCGCTATAATTAATGCGCACCCTGTACAGCTAGGCAAAGTTCGACTCTTCTATTACTCGCTTGATCCACAGACCAGAAATGATTTGTACCAGAAGTACATACGAAGTCTCTGATCTCGGAGATCAAAATTTTTCGGAGATAACAGTTCCGTTCAATTTTAGAAAACCTACAATGTTAGTTAACTGCATTTCAGAGCGATTCTTATGCAAGACTGGAAATGAATCCCGAAAAACTCTTAATGCAGATTCTGGAGAACTGTCAGCCACCGGCAACAGACCGTTCAAGCTTCGATGCCCTATCCATTAGTGACAGACATGATTCATCGTCTTCGGTGAGTATTGTATGCAGCCACAAGCAGGTCAATTCTTTAATCACTGCCCCAAAAAACCTTGAACCATAATGGATTCAGTCTTCTCATAACTAATGAACAGCCCCATTCATAACTGTAAAATTTTTCAGGCAACCCCAGATTTTGAATACACCCATTCAGATCGTTTTGGCGAGTGCTCTCCGGACTTCAGGAATCGCTTCAGAACTGATTCGCAGTTCTTGGCAGAATCTTTCCTGGCTCTCTATTCTCATGTGCTGACTGATCTCTTGGAGACAACGAAAGCTTTCGTGGTATGTCTTTTGAATCTATCAACTCATCCATTCAGAACGTTTTAGATTGTCCATGTGTTTGGAGAGCATATCATGGATCGTGAGTGGTTTGCTTCTTTCATGGACATTTTCCCAGTGCCAGACTGGGAGAAAGTGCAGAAGACTCTCGCAGTGAACTTGGAAGATCATGAAGGTAAGAGTTGCATCCCGACCTTGAAACTTCCATGAGCAATCGTTTCAGTTCCTGTTCCACGCCAACGCATCCTCGATAAGTTCCATTGTTTCTCAAAACAAGACCTGCACCTCTTCAACAGAATCTACTACTCGTTTGTCGATGACCAAAATGGATTGTTCCGTCTCAAAGAGCTCACCTATCTGGTGAACCAGTTGGGTAGACCACTCGATTGTCTTTCTCTCAAGTACATTTTTGATAAGGTGAGGAGACACTGAGTAATCGACAACACCTTTCATGCTTTAGGGAGATCAAGACAAGGATAAGAATCTTTCTCTGGGAGAGTTCCTCAATCTCTTCCGTCTCGAGAATAACGGCCCTTTGGATGTCTTGTCAGTGTTCAAGGACATTGAACACAATGCTCGTGCAAGATATGAGAACGGAGACACTTTCATGGTTGTTGTGAAACACGATGAAGTCATTGGAAAAGACGAACTGGTCCAAAATCTTTCGAAGGTAAAGAGCGTTACGTGTTTGGAAATCAAAACTTATTTTCAGGGAACTCCGATTCAAAAAAAGGTGGCTCCAAGCAAGAAGGCAGTTTTCCTTTCCAGATTGAGAGTATTGTGGCAGTCGCTCATTCTGTCGTTCTGATTTTGTTAAGCTATCTTCATTTCTTCTAATTTTATCCCGATTCTGAACAACTTGGCAACGTATAACCACTTTCGATCGCCGATGCAATGTACTGGAATTGCGCACACACCTTTGACATTTTTGTAAATATCCAAACATCATTTCTTTGTGTGTAAATCTTTATGGGACGATCCGCGGCCTGGCCCGGCCCGCGCTCATAATAAACTTGAGACGATTATTAATCAAATTGAATCGAACGGATTGAAAGGAAAACCGACGGTCACTCTGTGCTCAGCGGTAAAATTCCAGCAGCGGGAGTCAAATGAATGAACATGTTGATTTCGGCTCTGCATCCAATTGGCCATGACTCCAGCGACGAAATGCTTTGAGATCTGTCTTCTGGTGGTGCCTAAGATGAAAATTGCAAGGGGAACGTATCATGCAGTTCCTAGTCATACTAACCGCAATACAATAGTGGAGGACAGGGTGGTAGGGTACAAGTTGTGTTAGAAACCACGTGGAGCGTTCAGCGACAGAGGGCTGACTCCGCACGGTATAGGATTAGAATAGGACGAAATAGAAGTATTCCGAACTATCCTCGGAATGGAATCCTTTCTCTTGAGAAGGTATCTGTATTTATACTGGTACGGCTGGGCGTGTCCAGAGACTTCCAGAAGGGTGACGTGATCGGAATTCTGGATCTGATCAAAATGCCATTGTGGGCTCATCGACTGCTGGGCGCTTTGAGAAAGAGCCCAGCAGTCGATGAGACGGCGCATCCGGTGAGGCGGACAGTAAGGAATCAGCTGTGTGGGTGACTGTAGGAGCATAGGGAGACTCCAGAGAAAGAGGCTTTCAGATTCCTATCTGTCCTGGAGAGATAGAGGAAGTCAGGCGCTCCGATCTGGAATCCATGGGAAACTGAGTCATCAAGATCAAAGTATGAAGACAGAGAGAGATCAGCTTTGTTAGAGTTCTAGAACTAAGACAGATTACCTAATCAGAGATAACGAAGGTTATAGTAACCTAAGGGATACTGATATACCTTACACAATAAATGGGAGAGCACGTAACGGCAAAAGCCAGATTGTGATGGAAGTCTGGGGTATAGCAGTGATTACACACGATAAAACTCTTGTTCGGTGGTGGTGGATGATGGATCCCACTTGGTGACTTCTGGATGTCTGTAGTCTCCGTCAACGCTTCAGATTAGTGTCCTTGTTTTTTTCCCATGAGATCGACAACCAAAG
This sequence comes from Caenorhabditis sp. 40 LS-2015, assembly GCA_900536305.3. Classification (NCBI taxonomy): domain Eukaryota; kingdom Metazoa; phylum Nematoda; class Chromadorea; order Rhabditida; family Rhabditidae; genus Caenorhabditis; species Caenorhabditis tribulationis. The sequence continues at coordinate 3,581 of LR545899.1, read as the reverse complement.
AGACGAAAGTAGAAAAGAGCGGAATTGTAATGTCAAATCCAAATCTTCGTTAGACTTAACAGTTGCACACCAATCCTCGAAAAAATTGATATCGAGTTGCACCGGTTTGACCGTTGTATCGAAAATTGGCTGGACCCATATTTCCCAAGATCGATCTGAAACAGTTTGCATTGCATATGAGAAAAGGATGGGAGCACCGGAAAGAAACCAGAAATCGATAATTGAAAAACCTTACTGATTTTTACTCAGCAGAATGTTCATTGATGACATCCATCACTGCTCGAGACAAAGTCGTAACTGGAGGCCATCAAGTCTTCAAAACTTTCGGCGCGCTATTCTCTAGATGTGAGATTCGCTACTAGTGAGAGGAGGGGAAAATCTTCTGACAAAGACGATAAACTTTTGCTGAGCCGGTGCAGCGATCTTGATGTCCATGGATCCTGAATTAAAGACTTTGTTATTACTCGTCAATGAAAATGACGAAAGCTTACGATAGGGCAAGAGGTGTCATCTACGACAGACAGCGTTCAAAAATCTCTGTGAGTACGGTATTTGAGTACAAATCCGAACGGATTTTGATGTCGGCAGTAACGAATTCTTGAGCAAAAAACGTGGCGAAGTAGCAGTGCTTCCTATGAAGCGACGGTGTAACTCCGGCTCGGTGGTGATGATGAATGACGGGCTGCGCTTGGTTAGTTGCTCCACCTGATCGTCGATGTGTTCTCCATTGTTATCATAGCAACATTATCGGAGTTCAGCGCCAAGAAACATTGAAACGAAGAATGAATGCTCGAAAAATTTATTGAACTGGTCAACTTTAAATATTTGCATATTTAGACGGACGAATTGAAAAGAAGACCGACGGCCACTCCACCTTCAATCAGAAGACCGACTCTGGGAGGAGCATTGCGTCTCCGTTGTCCCCTCTGTCCTTATGTTCGCTTCCGCATGACTTTATCCCGTCACTGAAAACTAACTATTAGCTTAATTGGTTTTCTGTAAACTTACCCAGATTCGGTGGGTTTCATCACCACAGGCTTGTAGAAGATCATTTTCTTATGACGCTCAGCGGATTGGGGACACTTGCTGGGAAATATGATAAAAGAGATACTGTGTCCCTTTTTATACTGCCCTACATCGGTGTCAAAAGTTTTATTGTTCCATTTTGTTCCGGGTTTTATTCTCATGTTTATGTATGTTTCGTGGCTTTTTCGCTTTCGAAAGCGATCGGTTTGTTGCTGAACACTTGAACTCTTGAACTGTTTTTCGAATCCTCAAAACGATCACTTCGGAGTTTACAGCAAGACTTTGACGTGGAAATGAAGCTTGTATGGGCAACAACGTTTGAGAGGAGAATTGTGATGGTTAAATTGCAACCATTGTATGCTCATGCAACAAGCACAATCGGTTCCAAGGCGTCCGACTTTAGATATCTGAAGCAGAGCCATGTGTGGAGATGAGACAAACTTATGCTCAACTGTTACTAAAAGTGCGTTATTTCAGCATGGTATTATTTCGCATTCAAGAATAGATTCACCCTATGAACTTATACAGGAATGATATCCATTCCTCGCTTTTTTTCATGTCACCTCAACAGTTCAGCGAGAGACATCAAGTGGCAAAGAAATGGTTCAGCGATCGGTGGACACTTGACAAGCATTTCAATTTTCATCCGACGGCATTTTAACGTTTCTCACCCTTCTTTTTTTCCAGGAGCATTCTGAATCTCTCGCCCAACAAAACAGAGATGGTTCAGCGATCGGTGGACACTTGACAAGCATTTGTATTTTCATCCGAACGTTTCCCGTTCTTCTCTTTGTTACTTTCCAGGAGCATCCTGAATCTCTCGCACAACTGTTAATCTTTCTTCGCATTTTTAGGCGCAGGTTTAGAAAATCCTTACTTTTGATTCCTTAAAATGGTTATAACTCGATTTATTTCACTCGTTCGCCACACCATTAGGATTTCCATGAGAGTTTGCCGACGTTCGGACTCCGAGCAGGGAAAACAAACAGTTGTAACTAGTAGATTCTTGTTGTGATTCTGTTTTTCGATGAAGAGTCAATGATTGAAGGGTGAAAAGAACCGTGAATCAAAAATGGAAAATGTTGGTATTTACGGGTTTATGAGCTTCAAGTCAGAAAAACAAAGTAGAATTTCAAAAAAGAATGAGTACGTTCTCTCATTAGAAAGATATATTGATTTCAGTCTTAGATATCTCGAGCAAATTCGGATATCTCGAGTAAATTCGATAATTTTAACTTTCAAAGTCGGACGCATTGGAACCGGATGTGCTTGTTGAATGAGCATACAATGGTTGCATTTTAACCATCACGATTCTCCTCTCAAACGTTGTTGCCCCTACAAGCTTCATTTCCACGTCACAGTCCTGCTGTAAACTCCGAAGTGATCGTTTTGAGGATTCGAAAAACAGTTCAAGAGTTCAAGTGTTCAGCAACAAACCGATCGCTTTCGAAAGCGGAAAAGCCACGAAACATACATAAACATGAGAATAAAACCCGGAACAAAATGGAACAATAAAACTTTTGACACCGATGTAGGGCAGTATAAAAAGGGACAGAGAATCTCTTTTTTCATATTTCCCAGCAAGTGTCCCCAATCCGCTGAGCGTCCCGAGAAAATGATCTTCTACAAGCCTGTGGTGATCAAACCCACCGAATCTGGGTAAGTTTACAGAAAACCAATTAAGCTAATAGTTAGTTTTCAGTGACGGGATAAAGTCATGCGGAAGCGAACATAAGGACAGAGGGGACAACGGAGATGCAATGCTCCTCCCAGAGTCGGTCTTCTGATTGAAGGTGGAGTGGCCGTCGGTCTTCTTTTCAATTCGTCCGTCTAAATATCTAAATTTTTAAAGTTGACCAGTTCAATAAATTTTTCGAGCATTCATTTTTCAATGTTTCTTGGCGCTGAACTCCGATACTGTTGCTATGATAACAATGGAGAACACATCGACGTTCAGGTGGAGCAACTAACCAAGCGCAGCTCGTCATTCATCATCACCACAGATCCGGAGTTTCGCCGTCACGTCATAGGAAGCACTGCTACTTCGCCCGGTTTTTTTTCTCAGGACCTCGTGCGGACATCAAAATCCGTTCGGATTTGTACTCAAATGCCGTGTTCACAGTGGTCGTTGAACGCGGCGAATTGTTGCAGCTGACAACTCTTACCCTATCGTAAGTTATCGACATTTTCATCAGCGAATCACATTTTTCTATTCAGGCTCCGTGGACATCAAGATCGCTGCTTTGGAAAAGAATTTTGTCTTCGTTTCGGCAACCAATGATTTTGATTTGACATTAGACACCATTCACTGCTACTTTCGTGCGCGCTTTGTGGTTGTCGATCGGAAACCTGATGATGGAAGAAGCGAAATCTAAAACAGAACCGTGAGTTGAAATAGGCGAGTGTTGTAGTTTGGGGTAAAAGTTTTGCAGAATCACAACAAATATCTTCATGTTACAACCGTTTATCCCTTCTCAAGGTCTGAAGCTGAGCGTCGGCGATCTCTCATCCCTCATTGTATATGTGCATTCCAAAATCCGATCGCAGTACTGGAG